>JALPQI010007422.1:0-47689 GCA_025490895.1 Thaumatotibia leucotreta
TACGTAAAGGCACGCAACTCTCTTCGAATTCGACACCGTTTCCCGAGCCATTGTTAGCCTAGGTAATGGCTGCAATGTGCAACACTGCACACGCGACGTCAGTCCGTATTACCATAGCTTACATAGTGTCCATAACGCCGAAGTAGTTAGTGTTCTAAAAAACGCTTATTTCGAGACTTAAAAGCTCGAAACCTAAAGACTTAACGATTCAGAGGCCACAAAGACAATTCCTAGCATTCATATGAAATATACCAATTCAATTTCCACATGTAAGACTCTTCCTTGAGTCTTCAAGTCTTTAACCCCGAAATAAGAAATGCGAGGGTTACTCAGGAGACCGTTGATTCACCCAAAATGTTGCTTTGTCATGCATTCACTGCATGCATGGCAGTAATTTGAATCGAATCCGGAAAGCTCAAGAAATACTGTCAATTTGTTAGCCAAGCCAAAATTTACCAGACCCAATATAGCTTACTCAATATTTTCAGAAGTCTAGAAGAATGGCATTGTTAGCGAAATTTTTGTCAACAATTCCAACTCAGTGACGAAGAGGACTACGATTATTGAGGTTTATCTGAATAGCAGTGAACTAAAAACTTGCATTCGCTTAGCTTTTTTCCTTACAGTTGCACAAACTTATTTGGATTTGGATTGGAGTTTACAGCGTTTTTACAAAAGAAAGCTTACTGACTGGCTCCTGGAGAAACGCTTTTATAGTGTGCGCGAATATTTAAATTGGAATGGAATATGACATTTACCTTATTTTATCAATTCTTTGTTGATTAATTATTTTTTTATATGTATGAACGTTTTGATTATTATATAGTGATAGTAGTAGTTCTGACATATTGTTTTATTGTTTAAGCTTATTTATTTTGTCATAAATGTATAAATTGTATAGTGAACATTTTGTAATAATATTTCTACGCCAACGCCAATGTCGGCAGAATATGTTGGTCATTTCAAACTTCTAACACCAGAATTGTATATATTTACTTGTTACTATATTCTTTGAAATAAATATTTATGATTTATGATTTATGATTTTTTTATGTATTCATTTTTCGATTGGTATGATAGGTGGTAAACCGATAATTTACTCTACTCTCCAATCACTCCGGATATTTTCGAAACATACGTTAGTTTGGCTCAAGAACAACAAACAAGCTCTAGAAAAGGTAATTTTGATTCAATAATTAAAGTGATTCCATACTGAATTAAATTTTTGAGGGTTTTAAATCTTCTCAGGAAGAGGAAGAGCAGGAGCAGTGCGTGTCGCAGTTTATTTAAACTCATTGTAAAATTATTTGCTGTAAATATCTTTATACATTACTGCTACATTACGTCAAAAACATCGTTTTCCCTGCCGCAACTAAGCATCAGTGTAAAGCGTGCACGATGGATTAGCGGCTGCAGGAAGAACCAATTATACGCGTCCCGCTCTGCCCGTGACCTTCCCAGACGGTCGCATGGAGACCCGAATGGACCTGCATGGAATACGCAGTGATCGGCACTATGGGTGCAAAACTTTAAAAACACTTATAAAAGGCCTTTATAAAAAAGATCAAGCTCAGGCAAAATTCAGGTCGTTCAAAGACTACTTTGAATAGTTTAAGCTCATCCTCATCGTTGTTAGTCATTACGTCCCTGTACATAGTTACTGCAGTCAGAAGCACAGATTAGCCGGAGGAAATAAGGATCAGGGTAAAGCATACACGATTTATTAGCGGCTGCAGGAAGCACCAATTATACGCGTCCCGTTCTGCCCGTGACCTTTCGAGACGGACGCATGGGCTATTAACTAAAAGAACGATTCTCTAATCTGAGTAGAGCTTAATGAAGCAGTTTTCATATTTTTGTAAGGAAGTGTAAAATTAAAATAGTACATTACGACACAAGTGCGAAAAACATGAAATTCGAAACGAGTGGCGATGTTTTAAAACATGACCAACAGGGAGTGTTTGAAATCGACACGAGTTACGAATTTCGTTTCGGCACGTGTCTCATACTGCGTTTTTTAGTACAGATGGCCCTTCGAAGTTTTGGACCTGACGTAAAATGACCCACTTCTCGCACTAGAGCCTAAAAAGTACACCATCTACAGTACTAAAAAGATGATTTTAAAGCACTTTTACAGAATATTCCTCAAGTGTGTGTCCAGTTCTGTTTATTGATACTATTAAGTTCAGAACCTAGTCATGGAATATAATTAGGAGTAAATTCTATTCTAAACTTTTTATTTAAAAAATAACTGCCACTGCCACTGATACGTTCTCAAACATTCAATTTTCCCTCTCTTTCATCTAGGAGACTCACACTTTTGGTGACTATATGCTTAAATTGAAAATGATATCGTTACTCCGTGAGTATAGCATTTGCAATTGCCAAAACAGTGCCAAAATAGCGGATGCTCAATAATTACAATTTACTTGGTAAATATCCCGTCTTAAGTCATACTAATAATGTAAATGGCCATGTCAGCTTAAAAACTTATAATGATATCGAAGTAAGTAACGGATATACATTATACATGAACAGCTACCAAAGTCGCCTTCAACTGACCCTACTATTTGTTTACCTAAAAGTACTATAACAGAAAGTGGCACCTGTCAAACACACTGGCCACCCGGCATTAATCACTTACCGCCATGGAACCGCGGACAAAAGGAAGTGCTATATATGGAACGAAGAGGAAGCGTTGCGACTGATTCTAACAGATGTATGACTAAAAAGTCGTAAGAGTGTTTTGATGACAGCTCGTGAAAGGTATGATGTGGCAAATTGAGTGACGAATTCCGTTTTTAACGACTTTCACATCGTTTGGTTCAGCAAGATGGATTACCTATGCCTATGATAACGTTTACAGACACATCAGTCAGTGCGATTAAAGTTTCTTTAATAATTTCTTTTCTAATCGCTGTTAATAGGTATGTATATTTCGTGTGCTCGATCGATACTTAATATGGCAATTTTATATTTGAAACTCAATGCATAAAATAAAGTTACTAATTCCGAATTTAACAAGATGGATTAAGTTTGTGATAACGTTTGCAGAACGAAGACAATAAAATATACCCAGTCTTTTTACAATGTTTATAATCGAAGTTATAAATAATACTAATAATATGCACGATACCTATGGCCAATTTATAGCTGAAACTTTTTGCACACAATTAGTTTATTTAAATTAATTTTACATTTGCTTAAATGTTTTGCAGTGGTAATAATTTTTCACTATCACACAAAAGTGTGTTTAAAAGTGGGGTCTGTCGATACGAGTGACATTGATGAAAGTTTGAAAGTAAATCAAACTCTTTTGTTCATCTTTTTTTCGGTAAGCAAAAATGATAATAAGCCGAAATTTAATCTCTCCCGCAAACCCGCATTTCCTCTGTTCTGTACTTACGACCTTTGGTTTCATGCACCGGCGGCGCACGCTGCATTGACTATGAAAGTGCATGTGTGGTCCGCGGAGTGCATCGTTGCATACATGAATGGGTAAAGTGCGCGATGTGTTCGCGGTAGGTTTTTCGAAGGGGGAATTTTTTACACAGAGTTGATATTAGGAATTACACCAGTGTTTGTGTTTGAACGTTATCTATCTGATATTAGCAGATCTCGAACACTGGTCGGCGATAGCAAACATATGACTAAAGTCAGCAGGAGATATATTGCTAGAGCGGGCAGGGTGTTCGAAATGAACTTGGCACGACCATTTCATGGATCCATTCATGGGGCAATAATAGTAAATTATACTTAAAAAAAAACGTAATTGTGGGTATGTGGGTCCAACAAAGAAGAGTTTCTGTGACAGAAACGATCTAAAAGAAGATTTTATACCAACCTACCTTCAACAAATTTGCAAATTTTAAATGGATCAGCCACTTGTCATACAAGGAAAACCTGGTAAGATAATATTCAAATTAGTACTAAAGTCAGGGTTGGAGCGAAAGGGCAACTCTCCTGCCCAATTCAAAAATATACACCGACCACTATAACTTGGTCTCCAAATTGATAAAAGGTACGCGTGTGCGCAGGTCAGATTAAGACTGGTCACAGCAAGGTTGTGGATAGGAACAGCCCACGCTGTGAGGGCGATAGATCGCCCACTTCTGTTCCACATCGCCTTATGTTGAGTGTTAAGACAGACAAGTCTATAATAGACTGCTAATCTATAAATCGCCACGATGTCCTACTAAAACGCTATTTCACGAGTTTCACGACTCGTCGTCGCTCGAAATGTTTTGCTTTCGCTCCGTATACGAGCTTTTTCAAGAACCAATTGCCGTGACTGCCCGATGGAGACATGAAATGAATGAGCTTCACGAGAGCCGATTAAAATCGCAACGATGTAATTTATTCTTAAAGGTACAACAGAGACGCTCAGATATATCAAAGCGGCCACGGTGCTCAAAAATATATGAACATAAACTCTAACGGCATGACAATAGAGACCTGCTCAGATATTTGTGAGTTTCGATAGATTTCATGGCGACAAAGTGAGAAATAAATATTGAGCTGGTGGAAAGGATGAAAAGAAAAGTGGAGCTCTCTCGTATCGGACTCAAAGGCTAAAGGCCAAGCCACACCCCGAATGCGTAGCAACGGATGTAAATGTCATATTATTAAAAAAAAACTAGTAAAAATAAAAGCTCGTAGAACGAGCGGTTGAATGCAACCCAAACATTTATACCCGTGAATATTGTAAGTATTTTCACGTCAATAGTAGGAGCAAAACGTTGTCTCCCTCTTTGATGTGTTAAACGAAACGAAATGTAGCTGTTTGATATGATGATAACTACTATAAGTTGACAGTCTTTCTTTATAGATCTCTTTAGTTAGTGCTACAGCATCTTACATCAAAAGGAATATTTTACTATAAGACCAGTAAGGACATAAGGCCTTTTGAAGTGTTATGACACGAGTAATGCAGTGTTATGATTGAGGCTGTTTTTGTACGCGATTGCGTTCGACAAGTTTTATTTAGGGCGTTTAGGCTGTTGGGTATGCTTTAGTAATTTTGGGAGTGGTTGCGTGGGTTACGAATTACGAATATCCTTAGGAATCACTGGAAGTATACCTTGGTATACTTCCAGTGATTCCTAAGGATATTCGTAATTATAAATAATACTAAATAATAATATGCCAGTGATATGTATGTCTTGACATACATATCACTAGCTTGTTGTACGAGCATTAGCTAAAAAAATGCGCATAATAATGACACATTATAGATGGTTGAATTGAATCAACTTTTTTCTGTCTATTATTGCCATGGTTATGGTTTCCTGAGTCACGCTGGTTTTATGCAAAAATAAGCTACTTACTTAAAAACACCTTTTAAAGGCTTCCGGAAAATCTTGAAATAGAATAAATGCCAATTCTAATAGTAAATATTAAATGCCAAGCTAGTAGTTTTATTTGAAATGATAATAAGATAATAGAAAGCTACTTTTGCTTTTATGATGATACGTTACTTGAAATCGGTCACCCATCTTCTACAGGGTGACTTGACCAGTTTTACATTTTTTTTATCTTCACTAACAACTAGCAACTGATTGCCCCGGGTCTCGTTAACAACAGACAACTTAGTTTTCTTTTTCCCCCTTTTTAGGGTTCCGTAGCCAAAATGGCAAAAACGGAACCCTTATAGATTCGTCATGTCCGTCTGTCCGTCTGTCCGTCTGTCACAGCCAATTTACTCGGAAACTATAAATGCTACAGTAACGAAATTTGGTAAGGATATGTGTTGTATGAACCGCTACAGGAATGTGATACTAAATTGTAAAAAAAACCATTGGGGTGGGGGCCCTCCATACATGTAACTGAGGGATAGAATTTTTTTTTTAGTTGTACATAAGCGTGTGGGGTATTAATAGAAAGGTCTTTGAAAATGATATGAAGGTTTATACATCACATTTTTATTTAAGCACATCGTTTTCGAGATATCAGGTCTCAAAGTCTGAAAAATGTGTCCCCCCCCCCTCTATTTTTTAAACTACGCGATATAAAATTCTGAAAAAAATATATGTTATGCACATTAATAAACTCTATCAACGATTTTTGGTTTGATAAAATTATCTCCTATAGTTTTTGAGGTAGGTTGATTTAACTGTATTTTTTTAATAATAAATTGATAATGGTACGGAACCCTTTGCGCGCGAGTCCGACTCGCACTTGGCCGGTTTTTTTGGCATTAATTTTTCTTTTAACGGTGGTGTCCGAATGTTACAAATTTTTTTTTACACATTTAAATTAGCAAATTGTATCCCCTCTTTGAATCGGAATTGTGTTTAACATAAATGTTATAATTTATCGTGCAATAAAAATGTACTTAGTTTAACGTCGATCGCCCATATCTCAAGAATGTTTTTAGTACCTCAATATCACCTATAAAAATAAAATAAATTACCAATAAAAAAATGAAAAAAGTTGTTCGCTTTTAACGAGACCAGTATGCTTAGCACATGATTGGCGCGACAGTATCTCAGGGCGAGATAGTCTATCCGTCCCTCTTTTGTTAATATAGCTAGTGAAGGACGGGAGATCTATCTCGCGGCGACATACTGTCGCACCAATCATGTGCTGAGCCTGCTGGGGCATTCAGTTGCTAGTTGTTAGTGGAGTTAAATAAAAAAAAATATCGCGTCTCCGAGGTCACCCTGTATAATATAGATAAAGCTCGATATAAATAAAGACGAATGATACATCGACTACTTGACATAATAGGTATTAAGCCATTAAGCAAATTGCCGCAGCTCGTAACGCCTCTGTCAAATTGTCCTATGCCACGGATATTGGCACAGATTGCCACAATGGCACGTGCCATTGTCACCGCTATCGCTGCTGTAACAGGAAATTACGAAGAATTGGCCGGATCTTTTATTAAACGTCTTTTGTCGAGTAAGTTGAAAAATTACAAGCGATTCTAGTGAAGAAAATCTAGTATCGTTTGATAATATGCTTTGTTACATATTTGCATAGCCATTTATTCATGGCAAAAGCATTGAAGCAACAGAAGTAACTTTTCTATTTAAACGCTTGCAACTGTTTCCTCTGTGACTTTTGATATTTTGGCCTTAGAAAGATTGTTTTTGACACCGATTCATATCAATTAAACAGTTTGTGTTGCTATACCTACAATACCTACATGTTGACTAAATTAAGATGACGATATTTTTATCTACAGTAGCGATCAAAAGTATTTTGACAAATGAAAATAATGTAGTATTTTTGTGAATTGAGTTAATATTTAATAATAATTTGGTAATTACATTTTCTAACCATATCCTTCTTACGTTCCCACTGAGATATCTAAAAACAAACTACAAACTGAAAAGAAAATCATAAAAAATACACTTTAGGACGATCAAAAGTATTTTGACATTTGAATAAAATTATTTTACCGGACTTGTAAGAAGGTCAACATTTGAACATTTGCTTAATATTTGGTTGCGTATCCTTTGGACTTTTCAACAGCAGCACATCGAGTCGGCATGGAGTCCACTAACTTCTGTATACGTTCATATGGTATTCTTGCCCACTCTGACTTCTGTGCTTGAAAACAATCTTCCTTGTTGGAATACTTTCTCTGTCTCACTCTGCGATCCAGCTCTTCCCATAGGTGCTCGATTGGATTAAGATCAGCATTTTGACTCGGTCACTCGAAAACCTTGACTTTTTTACGTTTTAAAACCGCCTTGATATGGTTTGATTTATGCTTAGGGTCGTTATCCTGTTGAAAAACCCATCGAGGTAGCATATTTTCTTTGGCATAAGGTATCATGTGTGTATGAAGTATATTTTCATACACAAATCGATCCATAATGCCAACTATTCGAACGAGAGGTCCGAGTCCGTGACGAGAAAAACATCCCCAAACCATTACGTTACCGCCCCTTTACATATTCTTTGCCGCCACCATGCTTGACTGTGGGTACTTGGTATCGCACATCGTGTATTTTATTATGTGGACGACGTACATACTTTATTCCATCCGACGACATTAAATTGAACTTACTCTCGTCGCTCCATAGAATTTTGGACCACTCAGTACTTATCCACGATTTGTGTCGTAGTGCAAACGCTAATCGCTCCTTCTTGTTTTTTGCCGATATAAGTGGCTTTTTAGATGGGCGTCGACCATGAAGCCCTTGCTCCGTTAGGCGTCGTTTGACAGTAGATACATGAATATTTACGTTGTAATTGTCTTTCAGCTCGTCCTTGATTGTGACTGCAGTTTTCCGCGGATCTTCTACGGACAGTTTTTTTTATTACATGATCAATTTTCGACGTGGTTTTTCGAGGACGACTGCTTCTAGGCTTATTGTTGACGCCTTTTCGATCCTTGAATTGCTTATTCCAGACACTAACAAGTTGCCGTGATATATGAAAAGTTCGCGAAACTTCAACCTGCGACTTGCCTTTTTTGAGTGCAGTTGCAACGGCTTGTTTTATATCGTTTGAATATTCTTTACATTTCGGCATGTTGTATAAAGTCTAGGCCTTAATTTATTCAGAAAATATTTTCATCCCGTAAGGCTATTCTCAAAAAAACTGAATAAAGGAATGGTGTCAAAATATTTTTGAACCAACAAGATGTACGTTTTTATGGCCAGGTCCTTAATATAGTTCAAGGAGCTAACCTTTTTGTGTTTTTCTAAGAGGTTATAAGCCCTTAATAACCACGGCATAAACTAATTTGGAAAAACTTATCTACCTTGTGCAATAGCCAAACTTTTGTTGTTGTCAAAATACTTATGATCGCTACTGTAACTCAATCCATTTCTAAATATAATTTGACAGTACATTGTTGCTCAAGTTCAACTTTTACTGCCAATCTAATTAAACAACTCTATCTAATACAACATAAGGTTTGAATTAGCCGGCTAATTGGCTTGGCAATGCAGGCGGCGAAATAAACATGTCAAGTTTATTGTTAAAGGTGATGTGTTGAATAATAGCTGGCCTGGTGCTATTTTGAATGCTTATAAGTTCATCGAAACAATATTAAATGAGCTCTCGCTTGATCGATTAAAATACATATATGATAAGTACCAAGTAAAAGTCAATCATAAGTAATTAGTGTAAGTACCTATGTGTATCAAGTACCTATAACAAATTCCACCTCTGAACTTGATCATTTTGTTCGGCACATGACATCTTCATTTGAAAAGAACGCAGTCGAACAATTCTGTGCATGGCGTGAAGAACTTCATAACTCGAGATGAAAAGAAGATGAAATTTCAACTTCAATCTGTAAATTTAATTTATTTTCCTTGACCAAAACATCTTGAGTTATCAAGTTCTTCACGCCATGCACCGAATTGATGTAGCATCTGATAGCTCGGAAAGCAATGGCCATGACATTATGGGACTTAAGCTTGAGGCATATTTTGTCAACTCCCGTCACGTATCGTCCCGGATGTCCCTGTTATGCAACATTCTATGAGTGTCATCGTAACACAGTTCTTGTATCACGCATGTTATTTAGTTTTGAGGATTGGTAAACGGAAGATTTTCATGCTGGTAATATTTAAAGAGTGCCTGTGTCCCGCGGTCAGTGGGAATTGTATATAAGCTGTACAGAGTAGGAGCTTGGTATCTTTTAGAAGCAAGCTGCCGAACTGTTAGCCCAACGTGATGATGTGACCAGATATTCGACCAGTAGAACATACTTTTGAGTGCCGCTGCTCTCTAGAAATTAACCGATAGGGTGACAGGAAGCGCAATTGTGAAGAAAATAGGCGATAGTCACGATTCCCTGCAGTAGGGGACCGACTTAGGAGCGAGGATAATTATATGAAGAACCAATTGTACAAGTACATGTGTAATTTTGTATCTAGTAGGTACAGCATTATTAACAAGAGTCTGTTCGAACCCCGATGCCACTGAAGTGGGGTTTTTATGTCTCGTGATACATACAATGTTTTTCATCACATCACACTTGCGAGCAATAATTTAAGTTTCATGACAAAATAATATTCAATATCGTTCTATAATTCCATGATTCCCGTGATCCATAGGAGCAATAGCGCGCTTAGAAACCTAGTGTGATGAAAATATATTCCCCGGTAGATAAGAACTAGGTATTGGAAGTTCAAAACAAATTATAACCACCAAGTTGATAGGCCACTTATTCACCAAATAGACGGAGGGTGAAAAACAGAAAACGTGGTTAATACAATAGATGTAACTGCCGTATTAAATACTCCCCAGAGGGTTGGTGCAATTAGTATAATTAGCAGAAACGGTTTTAGCACTGGGGAGGCCGATTAAAGCGAAACTATGGAGTTGACCAAGTCTGCTACGATTTTGATAGTAAACGCAGTGCAAGTGCTAAATCACATCACATCATCAGTCCACTGCTGGACGTAGGCCACTCCTATTAACTACGCGTACTATAAGATAAGATAAGGGTTGGGGTGGTGACAAATGTATTACTGCTGCCACGCGTCTGCTGTCATCAATTTTTAGCTTGGTTCGAGAGACACAAGGGGATACATCTGACACCGAACCTCTTTAAGAACAAAAAGCCTTCTCTATGGCATAATTGACAATATTTTATTATTGGTACTAATTCGAAGCAATCCTAGATGAAACGAGTTATTTTCGAAAAAATAAATTTTATCGATGCTGTTAGTTTGACACTTTCTTTCACCATTAAAATGTCGAAATAGAAAGTCTTTGGTAGACATAATTTATAAGTATTTTCAACTCATCGTAAATTCAATTCTATTTGTAGCAAGAGTTAGAACCGTGTCATTGGAAGAATGGGATTACCTACTGATGAAAATCAACATGATTTTTCAAGTGGGTTTCTATGGTAGGAACCAAAGAGATACAAAATGGTACCTTTATTTTATAAAGTTATACTCAAGCTCAGAAGGCAAGCAAATAAATATGTAGTGCTAGGCTCCAGCAGGATGTCTTTAAAACTGTTAAAGTTAAACGGGATAGTTAGACATTTCGTTGGTATATTAAAAAGTATGGCTTCTCCACCTCCCACGGACAAATATCTAGATCTATCTAGGTTATATTAATGTTGTATGACTAGTAAGTCCATTAATAATTCTAGGCGTTGACGAAATGAGACTACTTGGGCAAGGATGACAGACGGAATCAATAGCTTCCCACGCGTCTAATGTAATATTAAAACGGTAGGTCAAACAACGTTTTACTAAAAGGTCATAAGTGCAAAAAGCACTTTTACTAAAGCCAACTTATTAATAAGGTTCACGTTGACGTAAATTACTTTGTTGTAGACGATACAAATGGATCCAATAACGCTTATGTTGTTTTCTGGGAGTTAGGAACAGGGGGTCGATCATATACATCGAAATTAGTAACTTCGTTACGCATATGCCTCTTAGCTTTTAAACGGCAGCGATAGAAAAGTACAAAACGAATGACTGTTTTCGATGTTTGCGGTAGGCCCCTAGATGTAATTATAAAAGCCGGCCAAGTGTGACTAGGGGTTCCGAAGGTTCCTTACCGTATTATTCTTTACTTGAGACCAAATAGGCAACTTGATACATCTGTCTCGTTCACGAGTAGATAAACACGCAAACAACGGAAGCTTTTTACGGTTTTAATATGGGTTACGCATAAGTTCTAATCGTCTCCCTTCCGACATGGTCCCAACATAAGGAATCGTTGTATTATTTAGGATGTGGGTTTAATAATAGAACAGTCCGAATGTAATTTATTCGTAACACACAAAATAACACAATGAGATAGTAACTATGCAGTATATTCTAGTTCCCTGGGAACATCAATCATAGGATCCAAAACCAAAATGATACGTAACTAATGTAACTATCCGAATCTCAATACTATTTCGAAACTGATCGACAGGAAAATGGTCATTACACAACATTTTTATAACAAGTATGACTAACAAAAAGGTGGCATGAAATGGCCTCAAAGTGTATTAGAAACATTTGAAGTAGGCGACAAAGACAGAGGTTACAAAGAAAAAGTGCGTGGGTCCGAAGGTTTGTTCCTAATTTGTTCACATGACGGCTGACTAATGATAGGTTCTCGGAAAAATACACATTTTGGTATCTAACAATTATGTAGTAATTATTTATATTTGTGTGGCACCAAAAAAAGACATTTTCTTGAAAAATATAGTTTAAACTTTATAGTGTACACTTTTTTTAGGTAGTCTCGGCAGCGTGACGACCAGAGATGGAACAAAATGGACGTCTTTGTTCGCAATAATAGGAACAATACGAACATGACTCCAAAGATGATTGAATGATAAAACAAACAAATAATTTCTTGTTTCATTTTGATTCCTTATGGTGACTATTTTCTTAATTTTCATACTTACCGGCATCAAATATGAAATTTTCAGAAAATGATTAATAATAATTTATTCAACTTTTTAGTCATGTCAAGACAATTATTATGAACAAAGAAGGCCATTTGTCAGATCTCTGGTGATGATAACTCTTCTTATGGGTGTTGTAAGAATCGACTAAAAGATGGAAGTGTCGAAGATAATTCATTTATTGAAAATTGATGATGGGCAGCAGCGTCATCATAGTGGACACACTACTGCGCTGGCCATCCCGCTTGCTCAGTGTGGCGATTATGGGAATTTACCTCCTAATGCGTTTTCACGCATAGTCAATGATGTGAAATTAATATGTCCAGCAGACACTGAAATAGGCTGATGATGTAACGCAATTCAACTCTTGACTGTATGTAATAACATTTTTCAAGTTAAATTAAAAAATCCCGATTTTCGACCTGAATTTTCATGCATTTAGCTTGACACTGCATGCAGTATCATAAATATTTTGTACAGTAGCATCGAATTGATCTAATTCTGGAGGTGAAAATGGGAACTATGTAAGTATGTAGGTATGTAATGAAACGCCGTAACCCCATCGAAGATAGAGACCGTTACGATTATCATAAAGAGTAAAGGGGATGGAACAACTAAACCAAATTAGCGATAAAATCTTGTATCAAAAAATATCTTTTGAGAAAAACTCTTTTATCAGTAATTTTCTGTAAATGTTCATTAATAATGCTGACGTCACTAAGCTTTAAGAGCTACGAACAAATAAAACATTGAAGCCGTACGCCATACTAAGGGCCTTTCAAAAACGGTCCTGAATTTTAGTTGATAAGTGTCACCCCCTCTTCAATGCATCACGGTAATGAATTTCAACATCAACGTATAAAAACTTAAACCGTTGATTGATATTCTATAAACATTTGTCAGAGATGTTGCGCCGAAATATGCGCGGTGTTAAGAAAAGCGCTATCTTCTAGGTCCTACCCATCTTGGCACAATTGAAAAATTGTTTTTGGGAGTATTTATGAGCTGGTGTTAGACGTCCATGTTATATTATAACTAAATTGCACAAACAACATCGCACAATAACTCAAGTATCTACTTGTATAGGCATATGACATCACGTGTAGGTATGAATGTATGTATTGTTATCAACTTATCAATCACGCCAAGTAAGGGGGCAATCTGTCTTATATTATGGCGGTAATTTCAAGAGCAGTTATTTACGGTATAAAATCGCTGTGAATAAAGCTATCTTCAATATAGCGAATAAGTCATCAATGTAATATATGATTATTCGTTTGTTCTGTCTTCATAGTTGATGCACACGCAATCTAGTGTGGCTTGGCTTTTAGCTTGATCTGTACGGCTTTGCACTATTTGTTAAACGCACTCCGATTAACTACATCTACAGTTTGCAATTCTCTGTTAGATGATTTACGATCGAAAAAACAAAGACAAGCGTGCTAAAGCTGAAACTCTCTTAATTGCGGAAATTCGCGAACCGGCAAAGGTGGTGCTTTGAAGTCGAGCTATTTTGCTCTTCAGTCAGAAGGAAGCTGGAAGATGTAACGAAGCGTTGAGAATAATAGTGCAGTTGGTTGTATTTCTGGTGCATTTTATGTATTTCTTGATTTAGAATTCAATTTAAAATGTAGAATATTAACTGTGAACTATTATTTGGTTTCTATTGGTAGATAAAATTAAAATAAAACAAAACGAATGCACATTTTCGTCGCGCAGCCGTGGCGATTGGTTCCTGAAAAAGGAGCATTCCATGGGCTGTCCCGTACAAACGCGTGTATACTCGTATTTCGATAATTTGAGTTTTCTTGCGAGTTATTAGTTATTATTACATATATTTTTGAGACTTTTTTTACTCCTCTAGTCACGAAAGACGACTTTGATACACCCACAATTTTGAGAAAAACCGTGTTCGTACGGGACATCGGTGGACTTTTTCGTGCAATGCACCAAAAGCTCTTCATATACGGAGCGAAACATGTTGAGCATTTCTGACCTTAAAAACGTAATATTGGCAAATTTCTGAAATTTTCAGTCTCAATCAGATATATCGTGGCGTCAGGAGCGTCGAGCGCCGATTTCTAAGAATGAACTTTTGACAGTTATAGAGTAATCCTCATTAATATATTTTTCCTATTTTCCAATAGTCTTAACGTCATATATATATAATATAGTCCTATTAGTGCAAATACCAGTTAAGTGTACAAATTTTGTTATTCAATAATGAATTTTATTAACATGATAATTAAATGGAGTCTGGCAAGACCTGAATTGAGAACATAGCAATACCAGCTATGTTCTCAATTCAGGTCTTGGCAGACTCCATTTAATTATCATATTAATAAAAGTAAGTGTTAATGCAGTATTAGGACGATATGGCTCATTTCTAAACTGTCAAATGTTCATTCTTAAGGTGCATTCAAACCAAGCGAACATTCGCTATTCTAACCTCCCACTCTACGAAATTCGATCGTTACACAAAACGTGATTGGTTGATTTCGTAGAGCGGGGGATAGAACAGCGAATGCTCTTTTGGTCTGAATGTACCTTTATGAATCGGCAACTATAACGATAGAGAAGTGTTCAGATATTTTTGATGCTACGATATATCTGATCTAATGGCGACTGTTCCTACTGGCATTACGTTTGTTTTCGCTCCGACGGCCATACGGAGCGCTTGGCTAAGAAATCGGAAAAGGAATGAACAGTATTTTATAATTGGCTGTACGGAAAATCGTTAACGCGATGAGAGTTATATGCGTACGTTTACGACAATTATGTTAGATTTTATAGAAGGCTATTTAGTGTCAAGCTAAGCAAGCATTATTAAGTAGAACTTATGATACTGCTATGATGACTACCGCATACCGTGAAGCTTCATAATCACCAAATAAAAAAAACCGACCTCAACCCATTTCCCCAAAATCCCATCATCAGACCCCGACTTGGTCCCAACGGGACTATCACAGGGTTATAACCGTTCACAGTCTAATTTGGGGACTTTTCACGAAGTTTCGAGAGATACTGGTTCACAAAGTTTCCCAAGATGAACCAAGCGGACAGTTAGCCGACACCTATTAATGACTCGAGTGAGGTGTCATTTGTATGGAAACACATCCTCGCACATCTCTGGTGGAAACGCAGCCTTAGGTTATACCTGCATTGTGATAATATCTAATTATCTTTGTTGAATACGGCAGAATATCACGTATTATTAAAATATTTGACGTAAATATGCAAAGTTTTTTATTACATTAGGAAAATCTATTCAAATAACATATCGCTACCCCAATATTACACGGTTCTATGTTACATTTTCGAGGTAATTGAATTTGGACTAAGTGTCGATATGACAATGTTCAAATTTCAAGTTGATGACAGTGCAACATAGAACCTTGTAATATTGGGGCGGCGATATGTCAAAATGAAAAACCGAATATTCGAATACCTGAACTTTCGAATATTTTGCATACGCTAGTTATAAGATATTTGAAAGAAGATTAAGGTTATAAGAGGGATTGAAGTGTCACTGACCATTCTTTGGTAGAAGATTGATGACGAGCAGCAGCGTGTACTCATGATAGTGGACAGTGGACACATTACTGCGATTGCCAATCCGCTCGCCCAGCGTGGCGATTATGGGCATTTACCTTCTATTTCTTTTATACGCATGGTTACTAGTAGAGTCCTACGTCAGTGGACTAAAATAGGCTGATTATGTGATGATGTGTATAGACACTGTGCATAATATAAGCATGTCAGTCATTTGATAAAACAAATGAAGTGAACATCCTAACGTAATTGACACTGCATTGTCCTAAGATTGTCTTTATTGCATCAGTTGCCGTAATGGCTGTTTTACTGCTATAAACACTCGGTGTTAAACGGTGACGTGATCTGGCATTCAATACTGCGATTACACTATTATATAATACTATAATTGTATGATTTCCGACACGTATCGTGATTGCTCGTATGTCTTTTACTTGGATTTGACGCAGTACTCGTTTAAACCCTCATTATTACATCGCCTTTGTCTTTTGATGAAGATCTATCGATCGATTTATTTCAATAAACTTGTTTCTGAATAGCAAATTGGCCGAAGTTGGCAAATTTGGGATCATCCATTAAAATTACATCACACCTCAAGGAGGAGGGAGGGGATCCACAAAATGTGACATATCGTGACAGGGGGGAGGGAGGAGTTCCATGTTTGTGTCCTCACATACATGAATACATGAACATGAAAGAGTGGATCCAATATCCTTAGACGGAGGAAGAATACGTTTTTAGTAATTTTTTTATTATTGTTGATTTTCTCTTCGGTAATTTTATAAATCATTTTGAGCAATCGTAATAAAAAGCTATATTGATGTTGTAATTTTTACCTTCATCAACTAAAAATCTAAACGTCACGTTACACTAAGGGGGGGAGGGTGTGGTTAAGTGTGACACAGGGGGGAGGGAGGGCTCAAAAATAATGATATTTCTTTGTCACTCCAATGACGCCTTCGTTTGAGTGACAGAGACAGATCCCCTAAATTTACGAACCTCGGTGTTCGAGGTAGCAGGGCTTTCTGAGTATTATATTCAAAAGTTTCAAAACAATATTGCAACGCTAAATCGTCTCGACACAAACACTAGGTAATTAATTAGGCAAAGTTCAGACACTTCACACTAATGGATACAAATAACAGTTTTAACTGCGAGTTAAGCTAGAATTTCATTAAACGATCCTCTTCCCTTGTTTACAATAGTATAAAGATTATGGGTGCATTCAACTTTCCGAAACTGTAAAGGGACCATTACATTTCCCTTGTCATTGATCTTTACTTTTTATACCGTGATGCCTCCTCCACTGATGACTATTTGGGTCGGATCCACGTCCTGTCTCTCCTACTATCCTGACTGCGAACCCTACACTCTGTCCTATCTACTTGGTGTTTCGGTGTCTCGGGCAGGTGGCTTACGACTGTCCCGTTTTATCTATTTATCGTGCTACGCGTCATTTCTTACTCACTTACATACTTGTTAGAACCTGATGGCAACAACGACAAACGATTAAACACGGTACCGTACCATCATAAGCCTACACTCCTACAGGTCGCTGGTGCCTGCGGTGGGGTGGACATTGGTGCTCAAATGAGTAGGTGTGCTCGAGTAACCAGATGAGTATGCGTGCTCGAGTAACTTTACTGTTTGACGTTTACTTTAGTCGGAGTGGTGTGATACTGACATTCACCATCGATTTTACCAATTATGGCGAGGCGGGACGGTCTTGCGAACACCTTATGCCATTTTGCAGTAACACTCTCGTAGTCACCTCTCCAGAGTCATTGCAGCAGAACCGATAGCTGGAGTATCAGTGATGGCTCCGCAGATGCCTACTCGTATGTTAGCCACCAACTGTCCTTAACGCTAAGCATTAGGCATTTTTTAGATATGTTTAATGCTGTTCGTCGGAACGGGACTATTAATTAACAGTATCTGGGGTAGCATACAGCTCGCCTAATGCTCAGCAGTTACCGTAGCCTACGGACGGACGCAACTTCAGGAGGTTCACAATAACACATGTGCGTTGTCGACCCAAATAGACCATAGATTTAGGTCCGCGAGCGATGGCAGCGGCTTTATAAACTAGTGTTTAGGTGCTTGCACCAGACAACATTCCTTAAAAATATAACCAGCGTTAAGTAAGGATTGAAAATCCAAAGTGAGAATCAAATTTCACTTTATTGTGGCAACACTACTCAGCCTACAAAAGTTGTTTGAGTTGATTGTACAAATTGACTTTACTTTTTTTTCAATATGACCATTGAGTAGCGAAACCTATCGGCTGTGTATTTGAATTTTAACTTGCACATTCATACCCAAACGTAGATAATACTATGCCTTTGGAAAATTAGTCATGCTGCTGTGTGTAAATGTCTGGAACGGAGTTCACGGCAGAATGAAAATGGCAGTGCGTCGGTAAATACCGTATTTCATTAGTAATTATAGGTTTGTACAGTATAAGGTACTCTTAAGAAATTAGATACAGTCAAGGCTATCACCGTGTGTCCTTAATGCGTTGTGAATGAAATATTACTCTGAGTGTAGTGTTCATGAGTAGCTTATTATAGTTTCGTTGGCATCCATTGCTTAGAGACTACAAGTAATGTCCGTAATATCGATGTACGACTATACGAATTGTACTTGAACGTTATTTTTTCTCGGGTAAGTTATGTGTGTTTAAAATATTTCAACATGCTCGCGGGCAACTTGTTTAATAGGTACCTACTAGAATTATAGATTCGTATTTGTGCCGAAACTCACCCGAGATTTTTTTGTAATATACCTTGTGACAATACCTTTTGACCTTAGGATCAGGGCGACGAACTGTCATTGAACTGAAATATACTTGTAAAACTGCAGCTCGAATGCAATTTTTCAATTGCATTGCAGTTTAAGTTCAATCGCTGTGTAAGCCCACGCGACCCAACCCTTTTCAATAGAAATTGTACATTGAACCAATTGCATAAACGTGCATCAAAACTCCTTTTAGCTTGCTAGCAAGCTTAATCTATTAATAATTTGTTCTTATTTGTCTCTTTGGTACCTACCAATTTTGCATTTGCCGAATAGGGACAAAACGGAAATGATCTTAATATGCAATTATACATAGGTGACAAAGTTTTTATTAATAATGAGGCTAAAAATTACAAGCAAATAGCGGTTTTTCCCAAAATTACCTAATCTCTAATTGTAGCTGTAACGTGTCTTTCAAGGTATAAAAACGCATAATATTCTAAAGCGAAATCGGCTATAAATCATGCCCACTTCGTGTTTCATAAATATAGAAAGGGTACAGCTATAATAAGATCGCCAGTATGCCATCTTTAAGAAAAAGCGAGTGAGATAAATTGATATAAGTAACATTTTACTTCTTGAGTTGCGTGTGTCATACTACTCATAATTTTAAGTGTACACATCCTCCGTAGCCTAGTTGGTAGTTTGGTAGTGGCCCTGCTTACGAAGCTGGAGGTTTGTGGGCATTATTATTTGTGTATTTATTTATCACAAATATTTGTTGCTTGGTCGTGGCTGTCAATGTATTTAAGTATATGTATATATCTATTATATACAGGGTGGAACGGAATGTCGGTCCTTCCCGCTGCCTACTGAGTAGGTATACCAACCATTACGATGAACTTTCAGTATGGGACCTACCTTTACTTAGATACAATAGTAGATTACATGCCAAGGCCATTTAAGTGGGAAATGGCTCGGATGACGTGAAAATATAGGCCGATGCGAAGCCGAGGCCGACAAACATGTGATCCGAGGCTTTCCCATTTAACGGCCGAGGTTTGTATTAGTACATTTCCCAACTAGTACGGGAAAACTTTTTTTCGGCGAGGGTGAAAGTTGGAGCCCGAGTGAAATGAGGGCGACAATAACCCCAGTTAAAAAAAAGTTTTTGCACGTGTAAGGGAAGGACTTTTTTCATAACAAGTGCGTCAAAAAGAGAAATTACCGCGCGTGAAGCGTTTTGTTCGTCGAAGCGAAGTTCGTTTTTGCGCACTAGTTAGGAAAATTATTTTTCTGCTCAACGGTTTCTGCAAACGGCAGGCGGCTACTTAGTTTAGCGCAGCGGTCGGCCAAGTGCTGTTTGCCGGCCGGAGGGCAGACAAAATTATTAAAACAGGACTAAGGCCTAGTGAGTAAGTAAAAATACTGATTTATTTCAATATGTAAACAATGTTAAGTGCACGCAATGTCAATTATACACAGACCCTTCCGTGCAATAAGTCGTAGAGGATTTTGATAAGTCCTTTCAAAAGGATTTATTCGTTTATGAAAGCTTTCCTAAATTAAACCTTAAGATCTCGATATTAAAAGTCATATCTACGAAAACTCTGAAGGAAATTCAGGTCTGCTCAAAAGGGGTTAGCGACTCTTTTTAGGGTGCATTGTAGGTAAATTTAAACTTCATATAGTTACTAATATACCTGATACCTGTATAAAAATTGTGTATTATGTTTAGTTTTTTAACAAAAAAACATGTTGCGTATAATTTAAGTTAAATAATTACATGCTAAGACGATTGTCCAGATACAAAAATAGCAAGTCATGATTGAAAAACTCGTATTACATTTTTGTCTTTACAGGGTGAACGATATGCAGTGTTACCAAGTAGATTTTATTAAGTCTGGTGTCACAGTAATAGCGGCTTATTATCGGAAATACGTTTTGGACACCGCATTGAAGTCTTAGCACTCAAACATTTGGGTTATAGACCGCAAACATAAGAACGAGACTGAACTGAAAATGGCTGAAAACCGAATTTCACGTGACATTTCTCCAGTGCAGTGAGTTTCAGACTTTTTATCTGGTCTATTTTGAAGAGAAAGGTGAGAGTAATTAAACATGCTAGTATAAAAGCAATGAAGAAAGCGATCGTATTTTACTGGCACATACAAATACCACTACCACAGGATCACAAACGTGTTGCGATTATAATTTTTTTTATCATTTGAAGACCATAGTCAAGGCAAAAGGTAGTCATATTGACTAAAAGTAAATTTAATCACAAAATGTAATATTTTTTTCTTACTTACGCAGTCCTTCGAAATTGACAACACTTCATATCGTTCACCCTGTACAAACCAATCTAAGCAAGAGCTAATTTTTTTATTCAATGGTAAATTAAGGAAAATACCAATACAACCTAATTTATAAAAAAAATCAATGTGTACTATAAATATTTTGAAAAATAATTCAAATTAGCATGTTTGCATTATTTTCTATGAAAAATTCCTCCTGACCCGTATTCATTGACGAGTGTATATTTATATGAAATGTATTAGACAAAGCAAAAGTTTCGATTATGTAAGAAATTATTGGAATCGTTTTTCCAATATTATCCACACATACAGTTAAGGCCAAAGCGTGTGCATCCATCGCAAATATTTATTCAGCTTCTGTGGCCGTCTGATTGCAATATATTAAGGATTTTGAGCATTCAATTTACCGGTTGAATTTCCGAATTTGTAAAATTAAATAATTTGTGATGCGTTTTAGTTAGTAAAAGATCCTTCGTCCCTTAACTGTAAGGACAGAATTATTACTTTTTACAAATTATCATACTACTTTCTTTTTATCTTTTGACTTACCACGACAGTTGTTCATGAAATAAAACTATGAAAACGGATTATATCGCGTATATTTTATTACATCTTCCTTTAGAGCGTTCGTATTAACTAAACAATGGCTGAATTTCGTATCTAATAATTATGAGAGACCACTAAATAAATAGAAGTTCTGTACAAAAATTACTGCAATCTACATCTTAGTAATAATTTCTTCGTGTATTAGGTATGTGGTGCATAATGTTAAATAATTTATTTTAACTACAGTCATCATCCCCATTGTAGTTAAGATAAATTCAAAGCCGTAAGCGTTATTAATTAAAGTATACTTATTAAAAAGTCAGTCACAAAACTGTTTTATAATTCTACTATGAAATTGCGAAAATATTATAATTTTGCAACACATTTAAGGACCCTATTCGCGTTTTATGTCAGCAACATTTTATATATCTACGCCTACATCTGAACCTAATAGAGATGTCATAAAAATGTATGTCACCATTAATATTGAAAGTGAAAATTAACATACGTTACGGTCAAAGACATAATATTACGCGGACACAAATTGTTAAATTATGGTTGTTACTAAAAATATGTAAGCGATTTTGATCCTTATGTCTTAGACTTACGTTCAAAAATGTATACATAGTATTAGAAAGGCTCCACGGGAACAAATTAGTCACATGTCACTTAATATATGAACAATACAAGGTTTACATACAGGTCTGTGACACATTTACATACATGCATACGTGTATCGTAATTTACATAATAATTGATAGATGAAGTAACTCCTAGAAGTAGGTTCTATTGACAAATAGGGTAAGCGGTGTTGACGATATTAGTGACGTCAGTTTGTCTGTATACTGTTCGTCAGTAGGAAAAAAAAAATTAAACAAATGAGACAGACTTTCCATAGCATTTAACGTCTTTGACACATATTGTGAAATATGTTAGCAGATATATTTTTACGTTAATACAGTCACGACTGAGTAGCAAACATTTTTGAGAAGATGCCCTTACCGGGATTCGAAGCCGGGACCTCTAGCTTCGCAGCCTTCAGGAGTAGGGTCATTAGTTCACTACCGTACCGAGTGAGCTAAGGAGGCTATCCAAAAACTAATTAATTACGCGTAAAAATAAAAATGTCATTAGTTATCTACTTAAGCCGTTGAAAACGATTGCTGTATTGAAAGTTAACTTCATAGAAAATCGAATATTGCGAATATTTTGATTATCGAACTATGCATGTTATTGTCCTTTTGTTAATGTACATGTTTACGTCAAAAATTACAAAATCATACGTAAAAAGGCAATAATAACAACAGAACAAACGACCATCCATTGTCGGCAATTGTACCCCAAGTTTTATTGCTATAGTAGCATTAACGATGAAAATAGGCGTGGTAATTCGGTGGAAATTCTATTTGTCATTGAATGTAACTTGTCGAATGTTGTCATTAGGGTCACGCCTTTGTGTCAAGGCTTTTGTGGTTCTTAAGTTACTTTACGTATCACTTACGATATTTTTATAGAATCAAATTCGGTAGTAACGAGATGTATGAATTGAGGTTATATCAAATGTTGTGCCTACTAATATGCTATAGGTCAAAATGTAAACCTATTTATCAAGGAATTATTGCTAATTATGCACGGGGGATCCGGGTATGTTCTTAAACTGCGACCAGATGCATCAGTACATACGAGGCGAAAACTGTTTATAGGTATGGATGTGGGTACCAACTTACCAAGCAACTATAACATACTTATATAATAAATACACTAATATTATAGTCCATTTCAAATACGAAGGCCCGATTTCACTCGAAACTTTTGTCATTTAATTGGTCCACTACAAATTGCCACGTGTCGTATCGATGTATGCAATAAATATCATGCCACGAAAGGGTCTGGGCAGGTATCTTTTGTTATCACTGATCCTATTGTTGACGCCTAATGACTTTGTCACGCGGAATCGGGCCATCGTATTTGAAATGGACTTTACTACTATTACTCTGGGACTACCCTCGCCAGGATTAGTACCCAAAACATCCAGCTTTGTAGGCAGGGTCACTACCACTACCAACTAGGCTACAGAGGGTTAAGGTCCGACCGAGATCACGGTCTCGGTCTCGGCATTCTCGGCCAAAAATCGGCTAAAAATGGCCGGGACTCTCGGCCGTGGCCGAGATTCGTATTGAGCTATAATTGCTGAGCTTGACGCAATCTCGCCAACTTACTGCGATTTTATTGGTGTCATATTGACATGAACTGACTTCAATTTCACTTTAAAATGAACGGAAGGAATAATTTAGAGTAAGCGACCCCTATCATCAAACTATCGATAAAAATACCTAAAATACGAATACCGGTTTTTGGGGTACATACATAAAAAAATAAAAAAAATATCCAAAAAAAATATGTTTAGTTTGACGTTGGACTTACTATAGGTACCTATTTGCTAGGGATTTTTTTATGTAATTTATACGTTTTTTATCCTTTCTACCAAGTCTCGGTCTCGGTCTCGGCCGAGAATCAAATTTATCCTCGGTCTCGGTCTTTGTCTCGGCCGAGACTAAAATATGGGTCTCGGTCGGACCTTACAGAGGGTGACTGTAAAAAGTAGTTGTCCATACTGAATGATCCAAAGAAGAAACAATTATTGTAAATTTTAATAACTTACCTGACTGCAACGCGTACACTTGACTCGTCGCTGGACATGGCTGCATCGGTTGACCTGGAGAATATACAAAGTCAAAGTCAAAGTCAAAATATTCTTTATTCAATTAGGCCCAGCAACGAGCGCTTTTGAATCGTTAAACTAAATAGCGAATGAGAGAAAAAAAAAACTACCTCCGGTTCTAACCCTACACCACTGCCTGAGAAGAATCCGGCAAGAAACTCAGCGGGACTTTCTTTTTTCAAATAAAAGTTTTATAACATCTTACGGCTAACATGCATTAATTAAAAACGAAACATAAATTTGATTGAATATAAATACTGATATAGTACATTAACTAGAGATGAAGTCTCTAATAGTCAGAACAATTATATAAATTTCATGAATTTTGAGAAATGTATAGATGTAAAGATATATGTAAAAGGGCATACAATTGTTTTTAGTTAAACGTTAAAATTAGCATTATTATACTGCTAGAGATGTAAAGGTATCTAGTTGTCAGAGTAAAAAGAAAACAAACGGATACATTTCACTAAATGTTTCAGAGATGTATAAGGTCTCCATGCGTCATAATATTAAATAATCATAAATAAACAAACATGTAGCGAATTCAATTTCTCATATCAAAAATTAACTTATTATTATTCGTCAGCCTCTGTAGCCTAGTTGGTAGTGACCCTGTCTACGAAGCTGGAGGTTCCGGGTTCGGATCCCGGCGAGGGCATTCTTTGTGTATTTATCTATCACAAATGTTTGTGCCTTGGTCGTGGCTGTGTATGTATCTAAGTATTTATACATAAATATCTACCTATTACATATATCGTCGCCTGGTACCCACACCACAAGCCTTAATTGAGCTTACCGTGGGACTAGGTTGATTTGTGTAAGATGTCCCAAGATATTTATATTTTATTTTATTTTTATTTATTTTAACCCCAAAGGTTTAACCTAAGGTGCTTTATGCAGTAATTGGAAACGGTTTTTTAGCAAAAACTCGAAATATCTAGGTCAATATTTTAAAATGTTTTACTCTTTATGTAGAACTCAATATTATTTGTAATTAACAACATCATATTTTTGAATTACTCGACAATTTGCCGACAAGACACAGAGGATGCGGAAGACCACCATCCATCTGGTTGACGACAGTCTAGAAAGACCTTAAAGAAATTAACATACATAAAGACACCAGCACCACACAAAATCGTGTACTATGGAGAAGACGACAAGGAGGGCCATTAGGGCCAACCCCAAGTAAATGGGGTGGGGTAATTTACTTGGGGTTGGCCCTCCTTGCTTCTCCATAGTACACGATTTTGTGTGGTTGTACTATGGAGAAGACGATATTTAAATATATATATGGAGCATTCCATGGGCTGTCCCGTACAAACGCGTGTATATTTCGATAATTTGAGTTTTCTTCCAAGTTATTAGTTATTGTATATATTTTTGAGCAATTTTTGATTCCTCTAGTCACGAAAGAGAACTTCGATAAACTCACAATTTTGAGAAAAACCGTGTTCGTTCGTACGGGACATCGGTCTTATACAACATTTACATAAGCTACAACGTGCACGCCATGGACACGCGCACACATGCTGCATAGTATGTATGCTGTTTTTCAGTACAGATGGCCCTCTAAAGTTTTCACCTGACGAGAAATGAACCACTTCTGACACTAGTGTGTAAAAAAGAATCATTCATACTGAAAAATATAATACCACCTAGTTTCTGATTTGTTAACCCTTAAATGTATAGTGATGTATATATATGCATCATGTATTCTGGACTCTATCTTATCTGGACAGCATCTCAGAATTCAAATTTTAATAAATTGTGGAACTATAATTTGAAATTACAGTCCCATAAGTTGGCTAAGAACTTTGGTTATTGGAAAAAGCTAGGAACAGAAATGTTCCAAATGAAAAAACATAATATAAAAATGTTTTTTTGTATATTATGTGTTTAAGGCCAGAAATATTTTAAAATATAACTTGCTAACAAATATGACGGTAATTAGAGGGAACTGGCAATTGACAGGGACAAATTGAAGGAAGAGAGGGAAGGCTATTGCCCAGTAGTGGGACGATAAATTAGCTAATAAAAATAACTTGTTCACTTAGCAAACATTATAAAACTTTTGTCTAGAAGCTACATAGATCACTAGTTAAATAAGTGTTTAGTGTAAATCATATGCAAGTAACTTGCAAAGTTTTTGATATTTATGGATTATTTTTCTAGAGGTGGGAAGGTGTAGATGTAGTTTGAGTAATATAAATCTATATTGGCATGATAACATTAATCTAATCTTTACAATTATCTCACTATATCTACACATAAACACTAATAACCTTGCTAGTGGTATTTTAATGTATTTGAAAAATGTCATTATTCGAATTTAGATATCTTTAAGTAAAAACTAAAATAAATCAATTCCAAAATATCGCCAAATGATATTTTCAAGGTGAAGCTTGTTATCTGTTTACCTTTATCTGAGATTATCACACTCCAGTGTACTTATCAAAACAAAGTCAAATCAAAACACAACAATATAAGCTATGCAGCTGTTAACTAATTTGCGTAATACGATGAAGATTGTAAGTTCAATGACCACATAATATATAATAACATTAAAATGTCATAAGAAAGCAGAAAGAATTGATAAACTATTGACACCAATCATTGTTGAGAAATTGATGTCATTATGCCGAGAACACAACACAATACCGAGGTACTTGAACGTTAGGGGACGTAGCGGATGTTTAGTATACACTTATTTCTACTCCAAGCCACAAATGAAAATACTTACAAAAGCCCTAAAAAATCCTTAAACCAGCCACACTAATTCACATTTCACGTAACACTGCGTTAGAACACGAAAACCAGGCAAAGATCACGATTTTTGTCCATCTTTTACAAAATAAACTAAAATTATTTAATAATTGAGCGCTTTGCTCCGCGTACAAGTAATTAGCCAGTTTTAACACAAACTTTCATTTTCCACGGACGCGGTATTCGAGGCGTGTGTTATTTTGTTTTAGACGCGTGTAATAACAATCGAATTAGACGGCGATTAGAAAGCGCATCACCGCTCTCCGTTCACCGTCGCTCGCTCGAATTGACTAACTGACAGTGACAGCAATAGCAAACGGCAATCGGTGAACTGTCAAAATCAGTATTGCCATGTTCTATTTGCGTTTGTTCTTCAAGGTGCGTTCATAAAGCTGTATTTTTTTATGTGTATTTTTTCACGTTTTTGACAAAACAATCAATTATTTATTAATTTAATTATATACTGAAGTTAAAATTGAGTTGTTTTAAAAGCAAAATTAAATAATTTACTGTCTTTAAACGAACGTATTATTGTTACTTTAGGTTTGAGCATAACAGTATAACATGACTCGTATAGATGGCGTTGAAATCAAATTACTTTTGTGTGGCGTAGGTAGGTACACACATTTATTCACAGATGGCGTAAAAATAAAAGAAATGCTCACATTTGATCAAATCAGTAACATTTATTTAATTTCATCTAAAT
The DNA here is from genome assembly GCA_025490895.1 of Thaumatotibia leucotreta. Classification (NCBI taxonomy): domain Eukaryota; kingdom Metazoa; phylum Arthropoda; class Insecta; order Lepidoptera; family Tortricidae; genus Thaumatotibia; species Thaumatotibia leucotreta. The sequence continues at coordinate 27,687 of JALPQI010007422.1, forward strand.
AGATAATATTTATTTTGATTTACAGTTACTACTTATGGTCCGCAATGATTCATAATTATGCGAGTTTCAAAACTGACAGGTTACCTATATAAATTTTTTATTCAAACAATTTTATACATACAAAAAATGTATAAAAGAAATTTATTAGAATATATTTAGGGTACTACCTAAACCCCACATCACATTATTTAAACACTTACCTAACCTACCTTTGATTATCGTACGACCTCCTTAGGTAATTCTTAGATTTGTGGGCCACTACGAAACCAGATTTGGAACCGTCTAGTTTGTATAACCAACTTATGTAGACCCCTACAACGTACAAGATTGAATTCAGGGAAGGATTTTCTTTATTTGGGCCTCTAAAGTGAGTCACTGCAATCGGCGAATTATATTATACTCCAATCGACGAGATATATTATTGCATGGGAACTAATGGGGACTAATTGATAGCTATTGCTGGCGGTTTAACTTTAAACTGACACTTATGATATGTGATTGGATAATTATGTACATGTACATCTATAGATTTATCATATAGGTACGAGTACCTATCTATTATTTGAATCAAGTTAATGCTAATACCTAAACAATTTCTGGTTATAAACAGTTTTTGTTTTTAGTATTAGGTACATAGGTTAAGTACCTAGTACTTTTTGTTTTTCGTATATTTTTGTAGCTTAGTTATGATAGTCTCGTGTTATCGTTTATCGTGCTACGCGTCACTTTCGTATTCGTACTTGCATTGCATACTTAAATATAAGATCGTTGACGACAATGTTGACACATAATAAATAGATGCAACCATCATAGCCTTGTGCCATCTTTATATCAAATTGGAAATTTGTCTAATTGACATAGACTTAAAAAAAAAAATTGAGGTTTATGTCCGTGTGGGTAGGATACATGTAGGCAGGAGGATAAGCCTACAAGTTGTATGCTTCAGCATCTTATAATTTTTGTAGTTAGTTCTACCTATTATTATACATATCATAAAATGCTAAATTAAAATGTTATGTACCAAAGAAAAACAGCAGATTCATCAACCCGATCGCACCATGAATGTTGGTGAATTTAGTCTACTTTTAGTTATCCTTTTATATTATGGCATCTTTATTAAGAATTTTAAATGCCCTATACCGGAGTACTTGTTGATCGGGCTACAGCTCCCAGACGTCTATTAAATTATTATCCACTTATACATTCACAAAAAATATTATCAAATTTTTTGCATACTTTTTTAACGTCTGTCTCTGGAATTATAATTTACTTAATACGAAGATAAAACTGAGGTCTTTGACTTTGTGCTTAATGAATGGCCGATACTGTCTTGATACAAAATAATTATTATATACTTTTATTACTAATCTCGCTTTTATCACGGGCATATAAATCCTGGTCTTTTGATAGGCTCGCGTGGGGATATAGATCCAACATGTGGAGGCCTTTTGGAGAAATTTGCTGTGTTGTAGGTACACCTGCTACAACCCATTATTATTAAACTCCTCAACAACTTTTCCCTTGGGTGCCGTAAGAGTCGATTAAGGGATTGAAGTGTCACTGACCACTGTCACCATCAGTGTCACTCTAATAAAATGGAGGTTAAGATTGAACATGCAGGTTCCGGGTTCGAAACCCGGCGAGAGCATTTATGTGTGCATTTATCACAAAAAATGTTTTCTTGGCCACGGTTGTATTCTTTATGTTTAAGTACTTATGTATTTAAGTGTTATGTACCTATCTACTATTTATGTCGTCGCTTAGTAGTAACAACACAATTCTTAGTTTCTTTAATATATGATAGGGCTTACGGCTGAGTTGATTTGTATATAATTGTCCCCCGATATTTCATTCTTCATATTTTATTTTTTTCATTAAAATAAATTAGTATTATTATCCAGTGTACAAATTTGAACAATTCAGTGTGTTTAAACTGTATTCTATCTTATCAATGGAGGAGAATTAGTTGATAATAAATAAAACACAGAAACGTAGGTTCCTAATAGGCCAATTATAAGAAAGTATGCAAACAAGTATCATTATGTGTGCAAAGAAAATCAAAAATAAATTCTAGTGTGAAATCTCTTATTTCCCGTAGCACGACGTAGTCTGGCTGGCCGTCTCAAGATTTTTTAGAATTTAATTAAAATTTAAAATAGTTACACTTTTTCTAGAAATTAATGCGGCAAAATAATCTTTTCTATACTCTGTTTGGTTAGGTATTAAAAAAAGGTAAACAATCTTGCAGTATCTTTTTATTGTAAACCGCATTTATAATACATTTTAAAATGCATTTTTCAAATACTGCAAGATTGTTTACTTTTTTTAAATACCTTATCAAACAGAGTATAGGTAGGTTTACATCTTCTGCGTTCTACAACACTTTAGTTGATAACGACTATAATGAGGTTCTAAAGTACATCTCAGGTTCCACTTTATCCCATTTGCCGATATCGATACCGTGTCTCTAACAAGTACCCAGGCATGGCCGTGTTTACTTTCGCCATGCCAACAGGTGTTATTCCAATGGAAACACTAGCGAGCAAAAATTTAGGGATATAAATTTAAAGGGTTTATTTATACGCGTGGCGTGTGGTATTTTCGTGGTAATCGTGTTATAATAGAGTTTTTCAATCGTGTACCGTGTATAGGCCACGAAGCTTGCTGAATGGCCTAAGTAAGATACGAGATTGAAAAGCTTGATTTTAACACTATTTTGTATAATACTTTTTCTACGATTCAATAAAAATAAGTTAATAAATCGAAATAAATACGCCGAAACGAAGTACGGATCCTGAAGTGGTGGCTCGTTGATGTCTTTTTTACAGGCACGCGATCGGTCATATTCATTATAGTTGTCTACAGCCTGTGTAGCCTGTCTGTTTATGATTACAATTTTATGCCCCTAATCTTAATTCAATCATTACATTACAGTAGACGAGTTAAACAATTTATTTTTCACCACACTGCTCGTAAACACGTTGTTTGTCCTTCAATTTCAGAGCGCAAAACTGTGTTTTAATCTCTAGAGGTTAAAGTAATTTTTTTTTAATCTTCTGGATAGACTAAAGCAATGACTTATACGGCCGGCCTGAGAGTGCAATAAGCTTTTTGACGTTTGAACTAGACAGTATGTTCGAAAACTCAATAGTTTCAAACAGATTCATACACATGAACCTTTCATAATATTATATTCAATATGCTAAAATCCAAATTAAATACCACATTTTGTTGTAAAAGGCTTTTAATTAAAAGTTCTAAAAATACGACAAATAAAAACAATAGGAAAATGTAAGTGTTGACACTATGCAAATTTCAGAACGCGTCCGAATATTTTTTTCTTTTAAAATTTAAACGAGTTCGGTCGTGTTTTGTTTTCTTTCACGAAAAAAGTTTTCAGTTCTATTTCAGGTCAGATCTATTTCAATAAAGGATAAAATTGGTGATATCTTTGTTTAACATACTTAAGTGGCTTTGGGGTAATTGCGAGATGCGAAAGTGGGATAATTCCGAAAATCACAGAAAAATCACCAATAACTACACGAGTCTCATTTTGGAATTATCCTGAATTTTTAAACATTGCCACGCCAAGATAAATATTTGAGGTTATTGTTTTATTATTTGTTGATTTGTTTATTTTTTGGAAGTTGAGGACTTGCAAATAAATAACGTCCAATTGAATTAATTTTTGGTAATTGATACCTTCTAATGATTGAGTTTTATTTCGCATGTTTCCTCGCTTTATTGTGGTGAAAAATGTTGTGTTTCACTCGGCAGCAAAGCTTGTTCAACTCTCGTGCCTTAAAACCCTCGCATCGCTCAAGATTCCATTTTATGAACCACGAGCGCAGCGACGTGGTTCAAATTCTGGAATCTTTCGCTTACTCGGGTTTCAATATTTGCACGAGAGTTAAACAATCACTTTGCTCCCTAGTAAAACAAATAACTATTACCCCTCAATAGCTCGTTAAGCGGTCGCTTATTTTTTAATTATTAACAGTAATTCGTTAATACTATGAATGTGAACTTATTAGTATTTTTTTTTGTTTTAGGAATCCATATAGAGATATAAAATGGCCCATCCGAAAACTCGACTCTCTTAAAACCAAAGTTTAACTAACAACCAGTTAGTTTGTCTAGAAAAGTCAACCTGCAGTGAAAGGCTACCGGTAGGACCAGACTTTGTATTCCTAACCACAACTTTAGACGTCCTATCCACTACAACTATGACCTCTAAAGCTGTGTCAATCATACGTTATTGGAGATCTTTTCATAATGGTCATAGAACCCAGGAACAGCCATTGGTTTCATAATTTACTAAGGCAGTATTGAAAACGGATTGCCAAACGTCCTAGTAAACATACGACACAATTTCTCTTCGTGGGTTTTCGTTGCGTTTTCTAACTGTTTAATGAAGAACTAGTTTTAAAGTAAGCTGGAGGTCATCCGGTGAAGCTTTGCAGGATTTGCATTTGCAATGTTTTACCGGGAAGAAACTGCAGTTCAGTTAAATATCAATATCTGGGGGGCTCCCAGGATCTCATAATTGCGATCCCCTTCTTCGAAAAATTGATTACAAAAAAAAATGAGATCCTTATTGTTTTTAAGAGACCTATTTAATGATATCCCACACTATAAAAAAATTAGGCCACCTGAGTTTCTTACTGGTTCTTCTCAGGAACGGTGTAGGGTTTGAATCAGTAGTAGATTTTTTTTTCTCTCTTGATAAGGACTGTTCATTTTACTAAGCGGACACGAAAAACCTCACGAAAATATTTTTTCTTTTATCATATTTTATTTTTATTTGTGAAATATTATTTAACTAAAAATAGACAAATAATAAGTAATATCTCAATTTAATATATTAATTATCGGCAACTACATTTTTAGACTACTGTTTGGCCACGAAACTTATGTTCTGCAAACTACATTTTGACATTTTACAACTATTTGCGAACTATACACGTTTGAATTTTTTCAATGATTTAGTTTTTCGTCTATCGTTTCTTAAGTGTATCTTCACAATAGGCCATTACCGCTATATAGGATGAAGATGAAGACAATTTTATGGATGTCGTCTTTTTAAACAAATTCTATGATTATTTAATTAAATAGCTCTAATGTCTGACCCTTATGATGTGCCTGTAGGGACACATATGTAATGAATAATATGCTGACATAGCAATCGAGGTGCAGGCCGCGAGGCGCGGGCAGCGTCAGTTTGCCCCCGCTTAGCGACTTGCCCGGTTCACTCCCAATTCCTAGTCCCAAGGGACATAGTAGAATCACTCATTAAGTAAATTCTTATTTGTGCTATTTTTGACCTTCTGATTTGACCTTGTGAAGTTGTGATACAATAAACTATCGTTTCCTACAATCAGTGACTTTAAATTAATATTCCATCAGTTTCGTTAAATCCTACAGTCAGTAATTCTAAAGTAGTAATCCTACATGCCCTTGCCAAATCAGACCAAAATAACCGGTGAGAGATACTATGTCTTCGATAGACATCAAAAAACCGATTTTGGATGCAATATTTTCTATAAATATCCCCGCTAACTTGGCCCTGTTGCGAAATAGGAAGCAGTTAAAAAACCATATAATCAAATTGCCTGCCAAGCAAGGGCGTTCTTCCCGAATTTTTTTTTTTTATGATTTTCTACTCAGGCACATACTCTTCTACGATAGCATGACAGTATTAGGACTGCGGTAATGTCATTACTATCATATTTTAGGTACCTTTTGTGGGCCACCAAAATGCAAAAATTCCATACTTTTTTAGTGAAACGACGTAAAGTTCAATAGCCAATTTTAAAGTATGCAACTAAGATTTCTGTGTTTAGACTTCGGTAAATCTTCAAGCATATGACACTCTCTAAATTGATTAATGATTTAGTATAACGTCGACTTAAAATTTCCTACATATTTGCTATCTTTCACAGTGAATATTTTTCTGTACACCATTGTGCAGAATCAATTTACGATCATCAAATTGAATATGTCTTATCAGATATAGTAATGGATACTTAAAAAGCAAACATATATCAATTGAAAAAGATGGCTTTGCTAATTTCATGGCTGTAAACTGTTCATCGATCGATTTTAAAACCGATGTATATACGTAATAGACGTTTAAGTGTGTCCGCTTAGTAAAATGAACAGTCCTTAGTATCACACGATACAAAAATGCTTAACAATAAGCTTGAATAAAGAATAGTTTGACTTGACTTTGACTATAGGATTACTGCAAAAGAAAAAATCATTCCCACTTAACGAAGAATTACCAGATTTTTTTTTTGTATATTTTGTTCTACAACTTTGTTGGCGTGATTAATATGTATACTTGTACCAAATTGCTAATTTCTAGTAAATACTAACGGCCTATTGAGCTATACCTACGACAGACAAACATGCAGACGGACAGACGGACATGGCGATACTAAGTATCAGGGTTCCTAGTTTCCTACGAAACCCTAAAAAACTAAGTACATACTTTTGTTTGCAAATTCTCTTAGCTATAAAATAGACATCCGGTATCTGGTTTTCTACAAAGGTAATCGTTAGTATGTCAAAGTCGACACTTTTCCAGGATAGTATCTTGTTAACTTTCGCAACACGGAACAGTCTTCGATGCCGGGTAGATTCTAATTTCCTATTTAGGTATACTCCATTTCAAATACCATGGCCCGATGCCACTGCAAAGTTTTATGTGGCATCGGGCCATGGTATTTGAAATGGAGTATAAGTATTGATTTTGCTTGATGTATTATTTGGTATTGGTCATGTCTTTTTGAGCTTTTCTGTACGGAGTGTAGCAAAAATAGTGCTGGTAATTATAGGTTTCAGTTTTATTGCAAATTAGGAAAAGGTAGGTGATTTTTTTAGGGTTTCGTAGGAAACTAGGAACCTTTTTAGTTTTGTCATGTCCGTCTGTCCGTTTGTCTGTCCGCAGCATAGCTCATATTTGCAATTTAGTACCTACAGGTATACATATTACTAACGCCGACAAAGTGGTACAAATTAATAAAAAAAATCGGGTACCTTCCCTTGGAAAAAACCGTAAAATGAGGATGATGACCCCATAACCACTCTGCATTATAATAATAATTCATTTGTTTTCAGACATCGAAGGCCCATAGATACATACCTTTACAAACTAACATACATATTAACATAAATTATTAATCTAAGTTATTTTGGCGACATAACAGGAAGTTTCTGTTTCGTCGCCTGATCCGGCGTAGGATTCGGCAAACTTCCACGGAACCGCCGAAACACTACCCCCTTCGGCCAGAAGTCGGCGCTTGCCTAGGTCTAGGGCTCAAAATAAACATCACCAATAACAAATTTTTAAACATCGAACGCCAGAGCAGCCGAGTATGAACGTTCAACGGCGATTTAAATAAAGGCAGTTCACACGCGGAGCGGCGTCGCGTGTCGGGGCGAACGCCCTCACTGTGACCCGCACCTAATAACTGGGAACGCTAGTGTATACAAACTGTTCAAATATTCATATTTGTGTGTATGTAAATTCTTTAGTTTGTAGTGACCCTGTCTGCAGGTGATCGCAGGTTTGAATCCCGGCGATATCTTTGTGTTCTTAACAGAAAAATATTTTACTTCGGTTATGCTCGTTTTCTCTATACTCTGTTTGGTATTTAAAAAAGGTAAACAATCTTGCAGTATCTTTTTATTGAAAAATGATTTTAAAAATCCAAACTAGGTACTTAATGAATCAAAACAATGTAAATCACTGTATTTCCTTGTTATGTTACGTACGTATATTTGCTAAAACTTATTTTCTATTCGTGGTTTTCAATAAAAAGATACTGCAAGATTGTTTATCTTTTCTTAAATACCTAACCAAACAGATTATAGTATCTATATATTATTTTATCGCTTAGTATTTTTAATTAATTCAAATATTAGATGTCATGTACACAACTCAATAAATATTTAATAAAACACTCGAGTTGATGCACTCAATATTCTTATTTACTTATGTAAATTTAATTAAAAACTAAGCTTAGTTAGCTACACAGAATTAAGTTTATTTGATATATTCTTATAATTTGTACGCCATTAGGTAAAGCACAGAGTTCTGTTAATACCATAATTGTACCACCTGTGTTTTACAAATAAATTTTACTTCACTTTACAAGCATTAATTGAGATTACCGTGGGACTAGATCGATTTTAGTGCTATGTTACCGAGGCCAATGGACGCTTACATCGCCAATATCGCCATAGATCTTAAATAAGTATTATGGCACAATTTTACACTAAATGGACATCGTCCCATGGTAAGCTCAATCAAGGCTTGTGTTCTGGATACTAAGCAGCGATATATATTTTAGCATAGAGACAATATTCACATATTTTTAACACACGCCTTTAAATAATACCTGGTAGGTATTGGTACTATTTAAATAAGGTACAGCCTTCTACAAACTGTAAACATCTTTTACTAACTAGGTACCTATATTCATAAAAGAGGGACGGATAGTCTATCTCGCGGCGACCTATAGGTACCTACCATTCGTCAATAGAAAACCAAAAATAAATAAACATAATTATATTGCTGACTTTCCATAGCATACGACGTCTTTGACATATCATGATTTTTACGTGGATAGTAATAACTATCAATAATTTTAACAAAAAATGAATGTGAACTCAATGTTTAAGGTTTTAAGTTGCTGATAGAAATATTGTGTTCTAAAAGTACGTGATTATGAAATAATGCAAATTTGTTTGTTTTTATTTTTTTCTTTTTCTATTATCTAGCGATATATTGTCGCACCAATCATGTGCTAAGCCTGGTGGCTTATGATGGTCCTGTTTTATCCAAATCGTGCTACGCTTCACTTTCGCACTTGCATACTTGTTAGAACGTGACAGCAACGATGACAAACCGACGCTTATCATGAACATCGCTACATGTCTAGACAATATCTTGTGCTTTGAGGGTGTTCTGAATCGACGTTCACCAGTGCACTGAGGCGTCAGGTCCAGAAACTTGTCTAAATTCTCAGATCGCCTATAGTTTCGTGTTTAAATGTTTTGTATGAGTTAATAAAATTATATTATAAAAAAATAAAAATACCTTCTAGCTAGTTTTTCTTTGGGGCTAGATAATTGTGTTTCTTAGCTGGACCTTACGGTTAAGTGCCGCCAACTAGTGGCATACGTTCTCGAGAAAACCCTCATTGCAAGCGCGAACTATTTTGGAATATTCAGCGTTGTTCCTGATAAGCGTCGAAACGATTAGACGCGGTATCATCATAAGCCTACTAGAGGATTCACTACAAAAAAAAAACAATAGCAAAAGGAGCTTAAAGCGCTCGTATGACCTATTTGTATGGCTGCCATGAACAGGCTTAGTTCTAATAAAAGGCAGCTGAAGGAGAGGACTATTGAACTGCGAGTGAAGGCAATAAAATAGTTCGCAGGCATTTTATCGAGGCCCGACACAATACAAATTAGCCAGGACGTTAACTTTTACATGGTAATGTTGAGAAAAATGAAATAAACCTCTTCCCTTTATGCTAAGTAATTACAAATACCATAGAGTAATAACAATTCATAGAGTGTTCAAGTCGTTGAGAACTCGATTTAATGGGTGGAATGTAAAGTGATGGAGAGGCCTACGTGCAGCTGTGGACTAAAATGGCTGTGTGGTGTAGGTATGTTAAGATTTACCCCCTTATTCATAAACGTTTGTTAACTTAACAAGCCGCTAATAATTGTTTGTCCCTTTCGGTCTTAACAATGTGTCCGTAAGTGCAAAAGGGACAAACAATTATTAGCGGCTTGTTAAGTTAACAAACGTTTATGAATAAGGGGGTAAGTGAATAATAATTTTCTGTCCATCATGTCTAGCCAAGATGCCATTTTGCAATCGTATACGATACGCGATAAGCCGCATGAGTTTTTTCACTTTTAGGGACACCTAATTAGCGTGAGATTAAAAAACCTTAATTGCAGTCAGGTTTGTAACGACAATTGAGCACTACGTTCAATTGAAACTCTGTTTTGGTGTTAATTTTGTATACTATAAGCGATAGTAGATTTTTTCTCTCTCTTGATAATGTCAGACGATTCGAAAGTGCTTATTAATAAGCTTACTTGAATAAAGAATAGTTTGACTTTACTTTGACTTATAAAAACGCTGATCAAGTTTAAATTCCTAAAGATATCGTACTTAACTGTCGTTACTGACCGCAATCAAGCTTTCTTTTAAGTAACAAATGTATGAGAATGACAGGTTGGTACGAAAAGTCACGTGACCATTTCCATACATTACTATGGTCACGTGATTTATCATTTATCGTATACTGTTGCAGAATTGTAAATTGGCTAGGCCTGTGGCCTATACCACAAAACTTTACAAGCGTACAATTCTACAAAATTGTATAAATTCCCATACAAAAAGTTGACAATTTTGTAGAATTGTACGCTTGTAAAGTTTTGTGATATAGGGGCCTGTTGTTTTCACAAGAGAATTAGAATTTCGATTTATATGAACTAAGAGTAGGTACTTAACTTAAACATTATTTGATGGATAGGAATTCCTCATGGGGCGGTAAAGTCAGCATACTGTTGGGAAATTATTGTTTATCGGCCGAGCCGGCGCTCACCACAAAATTCTATTAAATCTCCACCACAACGTCGTACGGGTAAATTAAAATGCATAAAACATATAAATACTCCATATTGATAGGTGATGCTGGTGAGAAAGCAATTCACGCAAATTGAAAACCCTTTCATAGACTTTTTATACCCATTCGTATGCCAATATTGTTTTAAGTATCATCATCATCATCATCATCATATCAGCCGAAAGACGTCCACTGCTGAACATAGGCCTCCCCCAAAGATTGCCACAAAGACCAGTCCTGCGCCACCCGCATCCAGCGGACTCCTGCGACCTTCACCAGGTCCTCAGTCCACCTTGTCAGGCCTACCCACGCTACGCCTTCCGGTACGTGGCCGCCACTCAAGAACCTTTCCGCCCCAACGGCCATCGGTTCTACGCGCAATGTGGCCCGCCCACTGCCACTTCAGTTTAGCGATTCGGAGAGCTATTTCGGTTACTTTGGTTCTGCTGCGGATGGTCTCATTTTTAATTCGATCACGCAGAGAGACTCCTAGCATAGCCCTCTCCATTGCCCTTTGGGTGACTTTGAGCCTTCTTATGAGGCCCATTGTAAGCGGCCACGTTTCAGTCAAAAGTTTTAAGTATCAAATAATTCATATTACAAACTTTTATGGCAGCGATGTTAAGTTGATTGGTCATACATCCAAGTTATAGAATGTCTATACGAGGCCGCCACCATGTCCATCCAAGTACAGAATCAGCAACAAATCCTATACCATTGCATAGAGGCGTGAGACAAGGGGACGTGATCTCCCCGAAATTGGTCTCAAATGCAATGGAGGATATGTTTAAGACGCTGAGCTGGAAAGGACGTGGCATCAACATTAATGGCGAGTACATCTCTCACTTGCGATTCGCTGATGATGTCGTCATCGTGGCAGAAACGCTGCAGGATGCTTAGCCAAGTTGCCAATCGCTAGCGCTTAAACGTCAATCGTAAACGAAAGGCCGCTAACTGTCTTTGTCGCACTAATATGCAAGAGTGACAGAGAGGGAAAACTACGATACGCTACCAAGCGCTAGCGATTGGCAACTTGGCTAAGCATCCAGGACCTACAGCAGATGCTGAACGACCTGGCTGACTCTTCTATATGCATCGGCCTACGGATGAACTTGATAAAACCAAGGTCATGTTCAATGAACATGTACTACCGGAGCCGATCGCAGTACACGGCACCGTTCTCAAAGATACCTCGGGCAAACGTAAGTAAATGACGGGCAAGAATACATTGCAGATGGGTAGAAACAACTTCGAGGATGAGGTGAATAGAAGAATTCAATTAGGTTGGGCAGCGTTTGGGAAGCTACGTCTAGTCTTCACATCGTCGATCCCACAGTGTCTGAAGACACAAGTCTTCAATCAGTGCGTCCCACCCGTCATGACGTACAAAGCCGAAACGTGGACACTGATGGTACGGCTGGTCCACAAGTTTAAGGTCGCTCAGCGAGCTACTCGTATGGAATGGGCTATGCTCGGCGTCTCTCTGCGGGATCGAATCAGAAATGAGGTTATCCGGCAGAGAACCAAAGTGATCGACATAGCCCATCGTATTGGCAAGCTGGAGTGGCAGTGGGCTCTGGCCATATTAGCCGTAGAACCGACAACTGTTGGGGTAAACGAGTTCTTGAGTGAAGACCGTGTATCGGCAAGCGTAGTGTAGGACGCCCTTAGGCAAGGTGAAGCGACCATTTGCGCAAGATGGCTGGCAGAAGCAGGATGCGAGCAGCCGAAGATCGAAAACGGTGGCGTGAAATTGGGGAGGCCTATGTCCAGCAGTGGACTGCGATAGGCTGATGATGATGATGACAAACTTTTATTTAGTTTCACATATCCCGAGTAAAGGCCAAGCCACACCTGATGAATGTGCAGCACGTGCGCGTGCGCGTGTGTGTGGCGTGCGCGTTCTAGCGTATGCAATAGTACATTAGGTACTACCGTTGCGTGCATATTAAAATGATATATCGAGCATTGTATCGCCGTGAGATAACGTCAATACTATCTAACCGTCATATAATAGTGCCATAACAGCATTCACACGTAAACTCCCAAGCTTTCGCGGATAATAAAACGTGTAACACGTCGTTTTAGATGGGAGATAATATTAATGGACGCCTTTTTAAAGGAGCCCGAATTGCCTTAAAGCTCGTAGAGAGGGTGCTATTATTTGCTAGAAAATCACATATTTTGGAGCTTGCTTGTTGAATACGTAAAAAATTGACATAAATATAACGTCGGTTGAGAACCAAAACTCACTAAGTAACAAATATCCTACTTGAAATAGAGATCGTATCTAAGTTCTGATTCAATACTAACATAAGAGGTTGCTAAGATTAGTGACACTTTTTATAGTGGTTTTGGTTGTCAGCCGACGACAAGCGGTTTTATTTTAGGACATTTTTAATTTTAGGGCCACCCGTTTGGCGTTTAAAAAAGCTAAGTTGCAGTAAGGCGTAACGACAAATGACGACAATTTGATGTAGGCTTCTGATGGTACAGCGTCTAATCGTTTGTCGGCGTTGACGTTAAGTTCTAACAAGTGTTCAAGAGCGAAAGGGACGGATATCACTATAAATGGATAAAACGGGACCATGTATGGAAATTTCGCTACTTATGAAATTTCTTCTCAGTACATTGCTACGCCTGCGTACAAACCACAAACTACATGACATATATCAAAAAGGCTAAAATAGGCACTTTCATATAGTTATGAATGTAAGAGAACAAGAGAAAACCAGTACCAAAAGTACAGGCACAAATTATAATGGAGTGTATAATATTTCTTCGCCCACCCGTAGGCACAAAGAAATAGCTGATAACAACTCATTTACAAGTGCCGCACGCGCATAAACCCTTACTATTTTTCGAGGCATTTCTTAGCTACGAACAAATAAAACATAGAAGCTGCACGCCATACAAAATCGGTCCTGAAATTTAGAATTGTTAGAGAAAAAAAAACTACTAATTACAAGTTTATTGATACTTACCTATCCATTTGGTACTTTATGTTTTTTTTTTAAGCGGACATGGTAACATTATTTCGTACTATTATTTATGAAGATGGCATTTTGCAACTGTGCTGAAATATCGGGTGCTCAATAATTCCAATTTTCATAATAATTTTTATATATCCGGTAGTACATGTTTATATATCGGGATATTTACAATGAAAATTGGAATTATTGAGCCTAAAGCCTAATTTAAACGGGTTTTAATTAGGCTTTTGGGTATACACGAGTAGACTCATAGTGAATGACAGTGACATAATTAATATTGTTGTTTTTTTTTTAAACTCTGTCGACCAATAATGTTTTGAACAACATGTTTATAATAATTGTTCAATTAACTCTTTAATTGGCAACTTAGCTAAGCATTCTGCTGATTTGCCATAGAAATCTGTTTCTGAATAAAACAATATCGATAGACGGTGCTATCCACATTAACAATACAATATATTTGACAAAATATGTATGTTTGAGATCCACAGAAAATACAACGTGCCCACGAGGAAAGGGAAAAAATCTAACAGCATATTCCTGAGACTAAAGAAGCAAAAAATGTTTAATGAGTTTTGGTCAAAACGGCAAAAAAAATTTTTTTTTTCGTTTTTTTTTGATGTTTTGAATGCCTTTAATACACAAAAAAGGATCGTTTGAATAATAAGGCCCTATCGCAAAAAATGCACTTTTAGTTTTTTTTTCATTTGCTCTGGTAATTAAAGATATTTTTGTTCATGGGTCAATCACTTTTTTTTGTTGTTATTCTGTCACATCACCCAGGGGACAACAGTGGGATAGTTTGCTAGAAGAAAGTATACTGCAAGCTCTACTATCATGATCAGTGTGTGACCAACCTTGGAAGGGCCCCATAACTATTAAAAAATACAAAGTTTTGAAAATTTTAATGCTATTAAAGTGTGATTTTAAGGGTGACCCAGGAGAACGTAACCATGGCAACGAGTAACATAAAAAAAGTGATTGACCCTCATTTGATGTCTGTCAATTAAGTGTGACAAGACTAAGACAACGTGGTTACAAAATCGTTTCCTAAAATGCGTTTATCATAGCGTAACGGTCTAAAACGGTTTTAAGAAAAAAACAATTTTTCTCTTAAAATAGACTGAATACAGAAAATTTCATATGACATTTTTAACTTCAAATTTGGTCAGAAATCCGCTGTTGAATTTTTTCCCTTTCCTCATGGGCACATTGTATACTCCTCAACTCAAACTCTAATGTTTACAGTCGCAAATACATGGTAAGGATACAGGAAAATTTAACAATATACTTTTAATATACTGAGTAGAAGCGTAATGGCTTTCCTGAACACCTTTTGTGTGAAACCTATTATTATTTTATTACCTTATTACGTGGAGCTTTGAATACTAATTTTCAAATAAAGGAAACGAGGAACCTTCTAAGTATCGAGAATTCGTACTTTGTGGAGTCATTGTTCAATTCAAGTATATAAGGTTACTATAAAGAATATATTTTCGAAAGAGCTTCTCGTATGGTTTTCATTTTAAGTACCTGTAGGTATAGAAATAAACCTCTACAAGTTTTAGCACTAAAGTCGCCCAAATTGCCGCCATATTGTAGTCTATTACTATATACTTATATTTGTCAGCCTTCGTAGCCTAGTTGGTAGTGAGTCTGCCTATGAAGCTGGAGGTTCCGCGTTCGAATCCCGGCGAGGGCATTATTTGTGTATTTATTTATCACAAATATTTGTTCCTTGGTAATGGCTGTCTAGGTATTTAAGTATCTATATGTCTGTGTATATCTATCTATTATATATATTGTCGCCTGGTACCTACATCACAAGTCTTAATTGAGCTTACCGTGGGACTAGGTCGGTTTGTGTAAGATGTCCCAAGATATTTATTATTATTTATTATATATACTTACTACACATAGTCCAAACTCTTCCAATAATGTTCCAAAACTTAATCGAATAGCTTCAATTAGGTGTAGGTAATTTATTGTTTATTGAAATAAATGGTACTATTCAATTTATATGCAAAAACTCCTCATTAATAATAAAAAAACTTGAACAAAGCCAAAATGAAGATACCGACTGAAGCTTATTAGGAATTAAAAATGTGGACCATTATTACAGTATATTTTAACGACACATACGTTAAATATTATCCTGACGTTTCGGGCATGACGGTGCACTCATAGTCGCAAGCAGACTAAATTCCTCCTTAATCAATTCCTAATTCCTTTAAAAATATAGAACAAAAATCTTTTTCGCGTACCTACCCCCTCCCCGAGTCATAACGTCCCACAACGTCGTAACAGATGTGCTTAGTCAAAGTCAAGTCAAAGTCAAGATGTGCTTACCATAGAAAAAATCAACTGCGAAAGACTCTGGTTGTCACGGGATTCGAACCCGCTTCCTTTGGATTGCCGGTCCAACGTGCTTCCAATTACACCAGACGACCTTCCGTCAATCCCAGCGAATTTAGTCAATGGTATCGTGAAGCTAATCACTAGCGACAGCTGACAGCTGTACTACCACAATCGTCCGCAAGCTAAAGAGGGATTTTTTATATTTTGCTGTGGTCCTATACACAGTGTTTTTGTTGATTTCCGTTAAATTGGACAGGTTACTTGGAACATTAATAGAAGTTGCCTGGTATATCTGCTTTTGTTAATTTCGAAATAATTTTTTTTTTTCGTTTTCATACATAATAATTGTAATGGTAAGTGTGAGAGAACCTTAAAAATAATATCTCGCGTGACAGACGGCTGCTGACGGCACATGTCAAAGTAAGTAATATTAGGATGTAATAAAGATTGCAATACACTTGTTCAGTCATTAAACTTATTTTTTTTTTAATAAATCAATAACAGTAAGAGTTAAGACACTAGTTTCTTAGAGAAATAGATCATTTTTTACCTAAATAAGCTTCCCTTTAATTTTAAGGAAATCAATAAATACACGGTGTAGTGTGGGGTATCATTGAATAGGTTTCTTACAAAGAATAAATTAAAAAAAAAAGTTTTTTTCTAAAGTCATTATTTTCTGTAACTTTTGATCCGTGGGTCCAAAAAATATGAAAAAAAATCATGAATAGTGGGCTTATGGAATACTTTAAAACAAAACTCTTTCGAATATAATTAGCCCAGCCCTTTTCGAACAACGGAACCCTACACTGAGCATGGCCCGACATGCTCTTGGCCGGTTTTTATTATTAAGTCCTATGGTTTTAATTACCTCAATCCAGCGACCAGCGGGCAATCGCAGTAATATCCGCAGTTGATGACTTAATTATACGTCCTACAGCACTTAAATACCAACTTAGTAACGTAATCTGTTTACATTGTAAGTTCACATTTAGGAACGGATATTATACGAGCATGCATAATAAATCGATAAAGGGTTAATTTATTTGCCGCAAAATTCATTTGAAGCAGTAATGCACCAAAAGTTTCGGATCGCGAAACGTCTATAAATAATGCTCTCTTTAACTTAAAGCATACATTTCTTTTATAAATAAATAAATATTTTCGGACATCTTACACAAATCGACCTAGTCTCACAGTAAGCTCAAGTAAAGCTTGTGATGTGGGTAGCAAGCGACAATATATATAATAGATAGATACATATAGATACTTAAATACATAGACAACCTTGACCAAGGAACAAATGTGATAAATGAATACACAAATAATGCCCTCGCCGGGATTCGAACCCCGAACCTCCAGCTTCGTAGGCAGCTACCAACTAGGCTACGGAGGCTGAAAAAGGTATACTAAAATCGTGAATTTCGAGTGTCTGTCCCTATCACTCCAAAGAAGGCATCATAGGAGCAATAGAGACAGATGCCTGAAATTTAAGTTTTTCGAAGTTTACGGTAGACCTTTAGAAGACATCAACGCGTTCATGTAACACTGAGAGATGAGTTTAATACATAAAATCAGACAAAAATCTAATTAAAACTCGTACATAATTATTTTTGGGTCATGGAGTAGAAAGTTTCATGTGAATGAGGCCACATTGTTTTTTATCAGTCATAGTCAGACTCTGTAGCCTAGTTGGTGGTGATCCTGCCTACGAAGCTGGAGGTACCGGGTTCGAATCCCGTTGAAGGCACCATTTGTGTATTTATTTATCACAAATATTTTTCCTTGGTCATGGATATCTATTTATTTAAGTATCTATAATGTCTATTATTGGTACCCACATCACTAGCTTTAATTAAGCTTACCGCGGGACAAGGTCGATTTGTGCGTTGAGGTATGTACGGTCGAGGAAATTGAATGTTTAGCAGTTTATGGCTCACTTTACATTGGACGTCTCAGTATATACATTAAATCCAAATTAACTTGAACCGCAAAGTGCTAAACATTCAATTTCCGCGACTGTACGTTTCGGCTTTGCCCAATGGTTAAGGACACCCTGTATTGTAGCCTACACAAATACCTATGTAAGCAATTCCTTTAAAAACACACAAAAGAGTTGGTACCAAATGACGATGTTACTTGTTTTTAATAGAATTAAACAATTTACTTCATTGAAATTTTGAATTTTTATATAAAATATTAATAAAATTAAACTTGGCAGATATTTTTTACCATTGTAGATTAAACTAGCTCTCTGTATAGCTATATTCTTATGAAATAAACAGTTAAACTCACAGAACTAAGATGACAAAGAATGATTGACAACGATTAAAAGCATAACGAAAAAACGAAACATAAGTGTGTGCGTAAATTTGTCTATGTGTGGTCAGGAATAGGGTTGCCTATTACAACAGAGCAATTATCTATCGATGTTTGACTGTTTTATCGACAACATGGTATTTATTATCTTCGTTTTTTGCTATAAGTTTTATAGTACAATGTGAATTTAGGGTGTCGAATAACAAATTGCAAACGTGTAT
Source organism: Thaumatotibia leucotreta (assembly GCA_025490895.1). NCBI lineage: Eukaryota > Metazoa > Arthropoda > Insecta > Lepidoptera > Tortricidae > Thaumatotibia > Thaumatotibia leucotreta. The sequence goes on from JALPQI010007422.1 coordinate 46,236, forward strand.
GAACTTAGCATTTAGCGTATCCCTTAAATTTAACAGAAATAATAAAAATCGTATAGTATCAAAAAAATCTCACAAAACATAGTAAGGTCCTTCAAGTTTGTTAAATACACATTCGTATTTAAAATCTGGGAATATGACGACATTGTAATGTAATAGACTGATTAGGTATGTTCATCGAACGAATATCGATATTGGTAGTTCAACGTTTAGTCAAGCTCTAGCGTAGCGTGACCATTTATAATTTTACACAAAATATCCTTTTCTCAAACATGCAATGAAATGTTGTAGTTACGTGCCTAAAAAGTGGCCGGGAAGTACATCGTTGCCGGCCTAGGCCGGCAAGTGCCTCTTTTTTAATTTTCATTTGACGTAGGGTTGTGACCTGGCATCTTGGCTTTTAGCCAATAATTATCTGTAAGTAATATTAGTATTAAAAAAATATTATTGGCTAATTGTTGCAGTTATAATTAGGTATTTAAATTATAAAATTTAAAATATGTACAATAACTACTAAAAATAATGTTTAAAATGCAGTATTATACGGTGCGATCCGTCGGCCACCCCAATCACCCTATACGATTAATTGGAACCAACAGACCGCATCGTCTAATACGTATACCGCTTTTTAAAAGTAAAAATTTGCACCTTTAAAACATGTCAAACTTAAAAAAAATGATGCGTCGGTGTCGTATTTGATTTTTAAGGCAGTATAGCTTAGTGCTTTCGTCTGTCCACAAGGACTAAAAATATAAAAAAAAAGTATTTGACTTTTGTTGTGTTTCAAAGACAGTTAAGTAGTTGACTTATAATTTCTTAGAATGAAGATATATTTTTTTTTGTTTCATTTCATTGCATGTTTGAGAAAAGCATTATACATACCTCGGCCATGAAGTGACGGGTTGCCGTCCGAATACTATCCGGCCTCGCTTCGCTCGGCCGTCTACATGTATTCGGCCGGCAACCAGTCACTTCGCGGCCTCGGTAGTAATGTACTATAAATATTAACTGTTGTGATAAATTATTAGCGCACAGTGATAGGACAACTAACAATTAATGCTAGAAAGTTATAACTTACACGATTTATGTTACTAAATCGACAAAACATCGTTTGAAAACAATCAACCGGCAAATCAGATTTATCTATGAAACAAGTGTTTGCCGTCATTTCTTCGGTGGGTAACAGGGCAATCCTTTACACTACACGATACCACATCGGTTTAATTATTTGTCTAAATTGACTTCTTACTAGAATTAAATATAAAATCACTTTTAAATAACAGTCTCCGTCGAGCAGGCTGATACGGCTGATATGTCACTTCGGAAGTGGGTACGCTTTTGGGATTGTTTTCTATCTCTTTTGCACTCGTGTTAAAGCCATATGACTGGTGGCTTCCCTTTCACACGCTTCCTTTCTCTATTAAGCGCTAGCGCGGATTCTAACTTTATGGTTAAAC
>JALPQI010007423.1:0-52516 GCA_025490895.1 Thaumatotibia leucotreta
TTTATTATTTCGTGGTTAGACCCTATATTTTGCAACTTTCTATGTACTATGATTTACTACCTATTTGCTACCTAAGCATATATTTTTTCCAGATTTTTTAGGCAAAAAATGATGATTTTATAAGCATTTCAAATTCTGAACAAAAAAAATTTGTTAGAGTACCATCATAATTTACCACCTATTTGCTACTATTTACAACCTATGTTCACATATTTGCATTATAAAAAATATATGCATCGGTAGCAAATAGGTAGTAAATCATAGTACATAGAAAGTTGCAAAATATAGGGTCTAACCACGAAATAATAAATGTGGGCAGTCATTCTGACGTCAGAATGACTGCCCACTTAATTAAATTTATTTCTTTTTTTAAACATAGGTAGCAAATATGTGAACATAGGTAGTAAAAAGTAGCAAATAGGTAGTAAATTATGATGGTACTTTAACAATTTTTTTTTGTTCAGAATTTGAAATGCTTATAAAATCGACGTTTTTTGCCTAAAAAATCTGGAAAAAAAACCGGTCAAGAGCGAGTCGGACTCGCGCGCAAAGGGTTCCGTACCATTATCAAATTATTATTAAAAAAATACAGTTAAATCAACCTACGTCAAAAACTATAGGAGATAATTTAATCAAACCAAAAATAGAGTTTATTAATGTGCATAACATATATTATATTTTTTTCAGAATTTTATATCGCGTAGTTTTAAAAATAGAGGGGGGGGGGACACATTTTTCAGACTTTGAGAGCTGATATCTCGAAAACGATTGGCTTAAATAAAAATGTGATTTATAAACCTTCATATCATTTTCAAAGACCTTTCTATTAATACCCCACACGCTTATGTACAACTAAAAAAAAATTCTATCCCTCAGTTACATGTATGGAGGGCCCCCACTAGTGATGTGCCGTTACCGTAATTTACGAGAATTAAGAGAATCTTGTGGTAACTTTCTCGGTAAGATTACCAATATCGGTAATTAATGAGAAAGTTGTCTCAATACACACATTTTCATTATTATTTTTCCAGGATAGTATTTAGTTGACCAGCCATGACTTATGTAGAAAATTTCAAAAACATCCGTAGGCGGGAACTAGTTTATTACCAAAATTACGGTAAATTACGGGCGTAAATTACCGAAAATTCTCTCTGCGAACGTTCTCAGGTAAAATTTCCTATAGAAAACTTTAAAGTTTTCAATGATATTTTTATTTTTTTCTACTAGTGCACATTAAATATTGTTAAAATGTGAACTCGTACATTAATGAGTATACAGGGTGTTTGGGATAACGATGTAGGAATTTCTGGAGGTGGTAAAGGAGACTAATTGGAAGAGTTTGAACCCTATTTACCTTAGTCCAATAATGACTGTTTTTTTTTAAATCACGTTTTTCAAAATGTTTAGTTTTATACCAAAAATTTACTTTAAAAGTTAAATTTAAAACAAAATATGCAATAAATAGCATTGATTTTTTTATAGTTAACATAACAATTAGTTGAGTAATAAATAAATAAAAAATTGAACTCCCACTTGCCACACACAACATTTTTTTAAATAATTTTTCTAGTTCATCATTACTGATTTCTAACAGTAAATTAAACTTTATCAGCCTGTGAAAAAAAAGTAGTCGGGATATGAGTCTTCCTATTCGTGTAAAAACATGCTTGATTTTCTAGGTTTTGATTACAAAAAAAGTACTACAAAATAGCAATTAGTTTAAAAGTTATCGTCGATCAATTGTTGAACGCCGTCACCAAGCAAAATAAGTTTCTTGTAGTTAGTAGGCAAGTGTGAGTACAATTTTTTTTATTAAAAAAAAACTGTATTGAACTAAGGTACATAGGGTTCAAACTCTTCCAGTTAGTCTCCTTTACCACCTCCAGAAATTCCTACATCGTTATCCCAAACACCCCGTATTTTAAAATGATAAGTTCTGCACCATTAAATAAAATTAAAGAAAAAAAAACTTTTTTAAAAACAAGCTTTTCTTATTTGTTTATAAAATGAACTAAAAAGCTAAAAATAAATTAACTCTAAAAAGAAATATAACACTTTGTAACTTGATTGTAACCTTTCACGACAAATAGCGTCTTCGTCTAGGACAAAATAATTCCATATTGTACAAATTTATTTAATTTTAACACTAAAACTTTTCACCATACATAATTATTCAACCTCGTCCCCCCTCTTTATCATAGTTCCCATTTATAAATGAAAGCGTGTTACATTGTGATAGCTTGAGGAAAACGTTGTGTTGTATTAAATGTAACACGCTTTCATTTATAAATCGGGACTATGATAAAGAGGGGGGACGAGGTTGAATAATTATATGTATGGTGAAAAGTTTTAGTGTTAAAATTAAATAAATTTGTACAATATGGAATTATTTTGTCCTAGACGAAGACGCTATTTGTCGTGAAAGGTTACAATCAAGTTACAAAGTGTTATATTTCTTTTTAGAGTTAATTTATTTTTAGCTTTTTAGTTCATTTTATAAACAAATAAGAAAAGCTTGTTTTTAAAAAAGTTTTTTTTTCTTTAATTTTATTCTTGACTTTTTAGTACCTCTATTTTTAATTCGAGATTTACTAGGACGTAGTTCGCAGCGCGTAGCAGCCGTTATGAAGTCCGTAATAACGTTTCCCATTCTATCCATTTCTTTTAATGCATCAACATTACAAGGTTTCTTCGACGTCAACTTGGAGCAGTCAAGTTCTTCGATTTGAAGACCTGCTAAAGACCTAACTCGGCTTAAGCATTACCTTGATGCCATGATCCTTGTAAAATACGAGAAACGTCATTAATTTGTGCAAAGTCCTGATTATTTTGAACTGCGCTCGGACGTTTTCAGAAACTAAAATCAGATCGTCAGTCGATAGGTTTGCGTTGTGGTCTATAAGGACATCTTTGTATAACGGATTATTAGCCACCAACCATGTCAACGCCTCGAACACATTGTCGCGAGACACTGAAAACTCACGAGTAATATTTAAATTCTCTAGATGCTCTGGAACAATCACAATTCCAAAGTTATCTACAGATCTAGGCAACATATGTGGCAGTTTTTCGGTAACCTCGAAAAGATCCTGAGCAAAAAGAATTGCTTGATCACGAAATCCGTATTGTCCAAATAAGCCGTCAAACTTTACAATTTTTAAAAACGGTATTATCCGTGAAAGAAAGCGCTTTTCAGTTTGCGACACACGTTGTATAACGTGAGGTATAAGCCCAGATTCCAAGCTGTTCCAATATGCCTTAGAAGGAGGTACGGACTTGTTACTTTTACTTATATGTGATTGTTACATCGGTAACACAGCATCAATTCTTCTTGATTCTCGCGTAATTCTCGTGAAAGATAAGTAGGAGATGATGCACTAATATTATATTTGGTCACTTAGGGTTCTCTCTATCTGGCATAATTTTGTTTGTCCGAAACGCTTAGGACATAACAGACTTGGCATAATCTTAATGAGGCAGAAACATCACTTGGCATAAATAACAATATTTCGAACATTAGTTTGCCCGAAACAATCTTGCCATATTGTTATTTACGCCGAGTGCTATAAAACAGAAATTAGATTTGCATTTTTTTTTTTGGCATATAGCCATATGTTCGAAACTTACGTTGCATGCATTTTTCTTCAGGCAGAATTTGTTGTGAGGGTGAAAATTTCTGTAGTGAGCTAGCGTAGCGAGCGAACAAAACCTTCCGGGGCAGATCCGACTCGGATAGGTTAGGTTAGAAGACTAAGGCGGGAGCTGTGTATTTATTCTATTGATATCTTGCCTATATGTGTGTTTTTCTAGAGATTCGTTTTTCTTTCTCTCTTGTGTATGTATTCTGTCGGTACTTTGCCTATGTGTGCGTTGTTCTAACGACTCGTTTTCTCTATGTTTAGCAGTAGCTAAACTTATTTTTTCTAAGCGTTGCCGCTTGTGGACATCGCTTTCATTAGCAATCTTCTCCCGTCTCTTCAATTTCGCCTTCTCTAAACGTCGTTTTCTTTGTGTAGTTGTTTCTGCTTTCTTCATGTTATTCCCGCGAGTATATAGGACAACTAACGGTCCATCCCCCCAGAGGTCCGTTGTAGAGGGATAAGGGCTACAATACAACAGGGTTCGCCCTGGTACCCTGAGGCGCAACGTTAGCGGCAAGACATGTTTATACACCCTCATACCATTCAGCCCTCGGCACGTGCTCACCTTGGCATTGGGTCATCCATCCAATAAATCATATATAATTAATATGGGACGAAAGCACGAGACTCGTCAAGACGAATCAAACGAGACCAAACTCGATGGGGTTGCGTCGTTTAATTACGAAGTTCCTATGGCCACCTTCCGGCTCCAACATCAGACCCTGGTTACCATATAGTATCAAAGTACTCGTTAAGACTAATCCAATGAGCCCAAACTCGATGGGGTTGCGTCGTTTAGTTCCTATGGCCACCTTCCAACTCCAACATCAGACCCTGGTTACCATATAGTATCAAAGTACTCGTCAAGACTAATCCAATGAGCTCAAACTCGATAGGGTTGCATCGTCTAATTACGGAGTTCCTATGGCCACCTTCCGGTTCCAACATCAGACCCTGGTTACCATATAGTATCAAAGTACTCGTCCAGACTAATACAATGAGCCCAAACTCGATGGGGTTGCGTCGTTTAATTACGGAGTTCCTACGGAGTTCCTACCTTCCGGCTCCAACATCAGACCCTGGTTACCATATAGTATCAAAGTACTCGTCAAGACTAATTCAATGAGCTCAAACTCGATAGGGTTGCATCATTTAATTACGGAGTTCCTATGGCCACCTTCCGGCTCCATCATCAGACCCTGGTTACCATATAGTATCAAAGTACTTGTCTAGACGAATCTAATGAGCTCAATCTCGATAGGGTTGCATCATTTAATTACGGAGTTTCTATGGCCACCTTCCAGCTCCATCATCAGATCAGCTCTATGTCACAATAACATTGCATTGTCATCCGATTTATACATGTATTCTAAATTTCAGCTCAATCGGAAACCGGGAAGTGGATCAAATTTAAGTTGCAAGATTTGATTACAGAACGACAGACAACGGGACAGGTGAAACTAAATAAAAGCTTGTAATTAACAAAAATGATGTAATTTATGTATGTTGTATGGGAGCCTTATTAAATATTTATTTTAATTTACTTTTTAGTTTTAGATGTTATAGCAGTAACAGAAATACATAATTTGTAAAAATATTAACTATGACGGTTTATGAGATACAGCCAAGGCGAGGCTTTGGCAGTCAGCCTAGATATAGCGAAGGCGTTCGATCGGGTCTGGCATAGGGGCATTTTGTCGAAGTTGCCATCTTATGGACTGCCCGAGGGATTATGCAGATGGATTGCTAGCTTTTTGTCTGGCAGATGCATTCATGCCGTAGTAGACGGTAGCTGCTCTGATAGCATGGACATAAACGCTGGCGTCCCGCAAGGCTCTGTGCTATCCCCAACGCTGTTCCTTCTGCATATCAATGACATGTTGTCTATCGGCGACCTCCATTGCCATGCGGATGACAGTACTGGGGATACTTTTTACACAGGCCGTGCTAATATCCCTCGCTCTGTGGTACTGGAAAGCCGCGGAAAACTTGTGTCTGACATCGAGAACATTTTATCTAGAGTCTCGTTATGGGGTCGGGATAACCTAGTCAGGTTCAACCCCACAAAGACACAAGTTTGCGCGTTTACCGCTAAAAAACCCCATTTACTGTGGCTCCAAAGTTCCAAGACACAGCTCTTACCATGTCAGGGAGTATTGGGATCCTCGGAGTCGACATTTCCAACGACGTCCAATTCCGATGTCACCTAGAGGGAAAAGCTACGCTGGCATCCAAAAAGCTCGGTGTGCTCAATAAAGCGAGGGGATACTTTACTCCGGGGCAAAGACTTTTGTTATATAAGTCGCAAGTCAGACCCCATATGGAGTATTGCTGTCATCTCTGGGCAGGAGCACCTGTATACCAGCTTGCACCCTTTGACTCGGTTCAGAGACGAGCTGTCCGAATAGTCGACGATCCCAGACTCACAGGCGGTATTGAACCCTTAAGTCTAAGGAGAGACTTCGCCTCCTTATGTGTGTTCTATCGTTCGTACAATGGGTTGTGCTCTGAAGAACTGTTCGACATGATGCCAACGTCCACTTTTCATCATCGCACCGCTCGCCACCGACTGGGCGCCGCTCATCCTCACCCCTTGCAACCTAAATGGTCGCGCACCGTGCGGTTTCAGAGGAACTTCCTCCCGCGGACGGTCCGTCTGTGGAATGAGCTCCCTGCCGAGGTTTTCCCGTTGGACTACAGTATGGGGTTCTTCAAAAGAGGAGTGTAAAAGTTCTTATTGGGTCGGCAACGCGCATGTGACACCCCTGGGGTTGCAGGCGCCCGTAGGCTACGGTGACTGCTTTCCATCAGGCGGGCCGTATGCTTGTTTGCCACCGACGTGGTATAAAAAAAAGGCCTGGTGACAAGGATGGACAGACAGCGGAGCGTTAGTACACTTAGTACCTACCTAGATAGAATCACGTTTTACACTTTGGGTACGGATCAATAAAAATGAGTAGGTAACAATCACCGCTAAACCCTTTAAATTTTACCTGCAAGTGCTACCTTAGATAACACGATGAGTAACAAAAAATCTTATGATTTACGAGCAAAGTAACAAAATTACCACATAAATAGGTGCCTGAGTCAGATAACAATAAAATACTTATTTGAAAGTACCACGTGAAGCGATAAAATAATTTAACATCATAACATGTTTAAGCAAAAAGGTATGAAATAACTTTCGTTAAGAAAACAACACGAAAAATAATAAAAAGTTTGAAAACACGACATTTGTAAACAAATTTTAAACATGACCAAACATTCTTAAGCGGTAAGTTACCGAGAAATTTCTGTAATTTACCGTAATTTCCATCGACGAGAATTACCGTAATTGCGTAATTTACCGACGGCACATCACTAGCCCCCACCCCAATGGTTTTTTTTACAATTTTGTATCATAATCCTGTAGCGGTTCATACAACACATATCTTTACTAAATTTCGTTACTGTAGCATTTATAGTTTCCGAGTAAATCGGCTGTGACAGACGGACAGACGGACATGACGAATCTATAAGGGTTCCGTTTTTGCCATTTTGGCTACGGAACCCTAAAAATATATGCTTAGGTAGCAAATAGGTAGTAAATCATAGTACATCACAGTTGCAAAATATAGGGTCCAACCACGAAATAATAAATGTGGGCAGTCATCCTGACGTCAGAATGACTGCCCACTTAATTAAATTTATTTCTTTTTTTAAACTTAGGTAGCAAATATATGAACATAGGTAGTAAATAGTAGCAAATAGGTAGTAAATTAGGATGGTTCTCTAACAATTTTTTTTTGTTCAGAATTTGAAATGCTTATAAAATCGTCATTTTTTGCCTAAAAAACCTGGAAAAAATATATGCTTAGGTAGCAAATAGGTAGTAAATCATAGTACATAAAAAGTTGCAAAATATAAGGTCTAACCACGAAATAATAAATGTGGGCAGTCATCCTGACGTCAGAATGACTGCAAACTTAATTAAATTTATTTCTTTTTTAAAACTTAGGTAGCAAATATGTGAACATAGGTAGTAAATAGTAGCAAATAGGTAGTAAATTATGATGGTACTCTAATACTGATCCGCTATTTTGGTCAGTCATTCTGACGCTCACAAAAGTAAGAGGTTGTCCCCCGTTTTTACCTTTCTGGAGCAGTTATATCTTACACTTAAGCAGAGACTTATTCTTTTAAAATTACCTATTCAATGATACCACACACACTATAGCATTTCAGCAAAATATAATCATATTATTAACGGTCACTGAACTAAGCTGCAGACAGACAGACAGACGGACATAGCGAAAGTATAACGCCGCGGCCACGACATTGGTCTAAGGCGACCGGCTTAGTGGAAAGGTATGGCGCTCCCTCTTGTACCCATATCGGCATCCCGCTCCAACTCATGGATTCGCTCGCCGCTGGTCGCCTTAGACCAATGTCGTGGCCGGGCCGTAAGTGTTCCTTGTTTACTACATAACCCTTAAAATTATGGAGATATCTTAAGAGTTTATTAAAAAACATCAATAGTGGATTTCACATTTTAAAATATTTCACAAATCTAAATTGAATGGCGTTTGAGCTATACAATGCAAATAGCGCTTACAGCATTTATGAAAGTAGGGTGGAAAGGTGTTTGTACTTACAAAGGTTATGTAGGTACTTACAAAATTGTACATATTTTAAGGTATAAAAGGTGCCCCGGAGGAAGGAGAAAGAATTTAGGAGCATAATCCTGAACGTCTCATTTTAAGAATCGGTGATTTACTTTTTTCTTCTTAGATATAACTATAACTATTATATATAACTATAACATAATCCATGAAGTGCCTTATATTATTGATTTGATATGATATGAATATGAAATAACGCCAATCAGTGCCTATTATCTACGTATAATTTAATTGTTGATAGACGGTCGCAACTCGCCAGTGAATCAAGGAAATCATCGTAAACGGCCATTGAAGAAGAAGTTTCCACAGACCAAAGTGCGATATTAACGGTGTCGTACTTTGTACCTTAATCTTATCTCATGGAAAGCTAATACATAGGATTTACCTGTAATTACCAAATAACCATCCATATTCTTTATCACTACATAATTAAGTGATAAAACAAATGGGTCTTCAAAATATTAAACCTGATGAAAAATAAATGTCAGGCCTTAATATCACAGTTCTTAATCACATGGCAAAGAACTGTAGGTGTCACTATTATTAAAAAAACCGCCCAAGTGCGAGTCGGAATCGCGCACGAAGGGTTCCGTAGCAACAAATGTTTCTGGCGTTTCTGTCAGCGTCTCCAATGTAAATACATAAGCACCTGATAACCCAAAATTACAGTTAAATCAACCTATATCAAAAACTATAAGAGATAATTTAATGAAACCAAAAATCAGTTAAATAGTTTATTAATATACATAACTTTTTATTTATTTATTTTATACCGCGTTGGTAGTTAAAAAACTAAAGAGGGGAGGACAGCGACACTTTTTAAGACTTTAAGAGCTGATATCTCGAAAACGGTTGGCTTTAATAAAAACGTGTTTTAGAAAACCTTTATATCATTTTCAAAGACCTTTCTATTGATAGCTCACACGCTTAAGTACATCGAAAAAAAAATCTACCCCTCAGTTACATGTATGTAGTGCCCGAACCCCAATTATTTACTATAGCATTTATAGTTTCTGAGTATATCGGCTGTGACAGACGAACATGACGAATCTATAAGGGTTCCGTTTTTGCCATTTTGGCTATGGAACCCTAAAACGGGAAAAATACTGACGTTTTGTATCCTATTTTTATGCAAGCTTTTTATTGGCACTATTCAATTTTATTTCAAGAATATATGAGTCATTACATGTATATTATTGTTCGAAACGTTCATGTGCATCACATTTGCCAATGTCGAAAATAACGGTTATTATGAAAAAAATATACCTCAGAAAATAACAAAGACAGAAAGGTCAAATTTACAGAAAATAATATTTGTCATGAGAGCCCTTTAAAAAAGAAATAATTGATAAATATTTGGTGCAAGGGCCGATTCTTTATGCAAACACGGCTACACATTTTTAACGAAATCATAAAAACTTTTACCGGAGACCAGGCAGACCCCGTCGGCGATGGCGATGGCGGGATAACTTAGACTCCTTTTTAAGAGATTGGCCAGAAGTTGCACAGGACCGAGAAGAATGGAAGAAGAGGGAGGTCCCAGCAGTGGGACACAATAGGCTAATATAGTAGTAATAGGATCCCCAAGTATAATATCGATTATTTAGGTACTTAACGATAATTGACGCTAACATATTTCGTTTTCAATTAAACATTACATAGTCGCCTCCTGTACCATAAAAACGATTAAAACATAGGTAATATTTAATTCGTATTATGGCACTTGTTAAAATGGTTTAGGGACAACATTTACACAAATTCAAATTAAAGATGTTTCGTAGATAGGTTATTTTAATTGTAGATAATTATGCATTATATTTATCGATGGCTGTCGTTCCAGGTTTGTCCGGAATATCTGTCTATGCTATACTGTTATGGACCACAAGCATAGAATGGTTGTATGTCTCGCAATTCCTGTTTGGATTGTTTATGGCTACAGAAGTCGCATATTACACGTATATATACGCAAAGGTAATTATCGGTAAATTAAGATTGAAGAACGTATAAACCCAATTTTACAGTTTTGCTAATCTATGCATAATCATTTTGGCTCGGTCATCATGCTATACCGATAACATTATATTACCTATAAAAGTGGTGTATAATTATATTTATTATATAATAATGTATATACATATAAATGTATGTACATCGTGAGTTTGGAACCCCTAGCAAAACTACTCGCCATATCGTCACTATCCTTACTCAATCTCGGATCTATAGCAATCAATTCATGGAAATGTCACCTTTCCTTCACTCTGAACTTAATAATATGGGTGTTTTTGTTTTGTCCATCAAGTGAGTGTTGCAGACACGAGGTTGAGTAAGTATAGCGGCGATTTATCAGCCTCCGTAGCCTAGTTGGTAGTGACCCTGCCTACGAAGCTGGAGGTTCCGGGTTCGAATCCCAGCGAGGGCATTATTTGTGTATTTATCACAAATATTTGTTCCTTGGTCATGGCTGTCTATGTATTTAAGTATCTATATAGGTATATTAGGTATATTCTATATGTATCTATCTATTATATATATCGTCGCCTGGTACCCACATCACAAGCCTTAATTGAGCTTACCGTGGGACTAGGTCGATTTGTGTAAAGATGTCCAAAAATATTTATTTATTTATTATTATTTATTTTATATATTGGCAGTAAGCCCAGCCGTACACCTGTAAGTTCTTAGTGTTCTTACGTAGGTAAGTTATAGGGACGGAGCTGTACTAAAATATGAGATAGTGATATTTACCTCTCACTCCTTAGTATAGCTCCGTCCATATAACTTACGAAAGAACTTACAAGTGTACGGATGGCCTAATACCTTGGCGGCAGGTGGAGTCGGCGAAATACGCGCGCGTGACGTCACTGACGCGCGTGGCGGCGCTCAGCGGCCGCTTCCTGTCCGGCGTCGCGGCGCAGCTGCTCACTCATCTGCAGCTCATGGACTTCCGAGACCTCAACTATATCACCTTCTCCTGTACTTATGACTCTTTATTGTCACATTTTATTACTTAAAATTCCTATTAGGCTGATGTGTGAGCGTGAGATTGCTCTATATACGCATAGCGCTGTCCTACTCACACGCCGTTGCCGCAAGTGGATTAGCATGCATCAATATTTATCAGTATTATAATAATAGAGCAAATTTTAGAAATGTTTTTGTAGTAGGTATACTAGTAGTCACTCACAAAAGTCACAAACCAATGCTTCTAAGAACGTACAAAATTGTAATTTTTCAATTGACTCTGTCAGAGAACTCTTTTAGCTAACTAACAAATAATAAAACACGTCACGTCACCTCAACCCTACATCAACTTCAACCTTAGATTCAGATATTGTAACAATTATAAGCGAAATGTCTAGTACATTTCAAAAAGTGTCGATGTGTGCATCTTAAGGTGCGTTTAAACCAAAAGAGCATTCGCTGTTCTAGCGCCCGTTCTACGAAATCAACCAATCACGTTTTGTGTACCGATCGAATTTCGTAGAGTGGGAGGTTAGAACAGCGAATGCTCTTTTAGTTTAAACGCACCTTTACATTAACAATAACGTCAATAACATTTCAGTTCAGATATTGTCGACGTTATGGGCGTTTTGGTTGCCCGGCGTGGCTTTCGGGATCTACTTCCACCGGCGGTCCTCCATCATAAGCAACATTCAAGAGAACCTGCGTGAGCCTAAGGACCAAACTTCACCACAGACAAAGGTACTGGCAATTGATAATTAACATAGACGAATACAATAATGATAGGAATGCCCCGACTAATAAATTCATAATAATGTAGGTAGACATAACGGGTAATGACAATACATTCAATTGTTTGCATGGGTGTTATAAAACACTCATGTAATATTTTATCACGTTTATTCTTAGGCCATAAAACACAAAGGATAATTAACAAAATCAACAATGTACGTTAATATAGGATCCTAGATCATCTGTTCGACGCCGATTAGACGTAACGTTCGAACAAGGGGGACGGTATTTTTGACGATTTTTGTTTTCGCATATAGGTTTTGATCCTTTTTATCAGTTGGGGTAAATTTTCTGAGGCCCATTTCTCAAAAGCTTGTAACTTGTAATACAAGCTGGAGCCTATTTCTCGTAACTATTAGTTTACAAGTATATTAGTTATTAGTTACTAGTGAACATTTTACAAGACCTAATATTTTCTGTTTCTCGAAAATAATTATTAGACTAGTAACTAATAATGGTAAACTAATAAAAAAATTTAGTCCAGCTTGGCTGATTGGGGTATTACACATGCCTTAATTACATATTTTAAAAAAATCATTGGCGGTAAAGAGCAGATTTTTGGTTTAGTTAAAATCAAACATCTAAATTTATTAAAGGTGCGTTCAAACCAAAAGAGCATTCGCTATTCTAACCCCCCACTCTACGAAATTTGATCGTTACACAAAACGTGAAATTGGGGAGGCCTATGTCCAGCAGTGGACTGCGATAGGCTGATGATGACACAAAACGTGATTGGTGGATTTCGTAGAAGCGGCGATAAAACAGCGAATGCTCTTTTGGTTTAAACGCACCTTTAGAATGGATATGAACTTGATGGTTTTAAGGAATATATTGGAAGCCAGAGATATTTTATTTGGAAGCTTTTCGGATACGTTAACCTAAATAAATAAACGTAAAGGAATTAACAATTGATTTCTCATCCGAATCCGTCCACATTTTATAATTTTCTTTAGTTAACTGTGATAAGTAACACGCTAATAGTTTGGACTAATATTTTTTACCAAGCTTCGGCAACTAATAGCTTTATGAGTGTATTTTACAAGTGTAGATATTTTACTTTGTATTCGAGAGACCAAAACCAAATAAGGTCTAATAATGTTAGCTAATATTTATTAGTTGGTAACTAATAACGAATATTTTATTAGAGTGGCTTCGAGAAACGCAAATTTGTAAACTTGTAAAAAATATTAGCCCATGGACTAATATTACTAGTCTAATAAGGTACGAGAAATAGGCCCCTGAAGTCTCGTTTTGACACTATTAATTATATAAGGACCAGTGTTGCCAGATACAATCTGAAAGCGTCGGGAGAAATTTTGCCTAGAAATCAGGAGATTGGTAAAAATATCAGTAGACGAATAATTTGTTCAACCAAACCTTACCTATATCCGTTTTTTTCTTTCAATGTTTATAAATATGTTAAGGTGGATTCTACCCTATCCCTGCCGCTTATCTGCTAAAAGATGGCGCTACAATTGCACAAACACCATATTTTCGTCATTTTCTGCTAAACCGAAGATCAGAGTTAACATGTTTTGAGATACGCGCAAGGAGCAAAAAATCTAATGTACAAATTGATAGCTACCTGCACAAAATACTGTTCTTCTAAATCGCAATAATGCAAAAACTAGAAAATTATGTAATTTTACCCTGTAACGCACACTACTACACCTCCTGTCAGTACCCAATGTCAGTCGTACAATCATTACTCGTTAATAAACTAGATGGCGCCAGTTAAAAGAATAGCTTTTCTAAATGGTCTAAGTTCTAACTAGAGGGCGCCAATTAGGAAATGACTTTATATTGTATTGTATATTTCTGAAGCAAAACCAACTGTTGGTTTGGTATATAAATACCTACTTTAACTGTACAGATATAACAACAGCTGTAGTAAAGAAGTTATTCCCTTACTCTCAGGATAATACCTATCCGTCGCCGTTAGGTATGTACAACTCTTTAGAGTATTATATTCTTTGGTACAGCTACTTACCGGTAAATAAAATAGTTATCAAAGATAGTTACTTAAAATGTCCCAAAACACTAGTATTTACCGCAGCGGGGTCTCTATTCGCTAGGAACAATGTGGCAATATAATTACGAGTATGAATTGACCTAAGAAATTCATATTATTATAATACAAATGATCAACGGCACTAGCACATATCGTGCATGACAGGAACCTTGTCGCGGCTACCCGTCCCTTTTTGATTACATTGATTCAAAAGAGATGAGAAGTTGCGAGTAGGTCACAAATTGCTGCCAATGTTGTTGTACAAGATGTGCTAGGGCCTCAAGTATAATAAGTAATCAAATGTGTAGATATTTTGGGTAGTTCTATGGAGTTAGAAGATTGAAGAAATATATATATTAGACATGTAGTAGTAGACCAAATTGAATGATCTTTATCGGACATTTGGATTTTAGACCTTGTTGGAGTAACATTTATATTACTAAATGTTAGCCTACATACCTACTATGTTAGTCTCCAACTAACATTTTACATTACATAATATGTAAGGATAGTGTTATCCTATCTAAGTTTACCTACATTTTCGCCTACCATCCCATAAGATGCTAATAAATTGTCCGTTATCAATTAAAAGTAGGTTAGGTACGAGTACTTACTTAAATACAAACGCAACGAAGATTTTCCAGACACAGGCGAACAGCTGGACGCTCAATTTTCAGAAGTACCTAGGCATTGTTACAGTAGCTAATACCTACTATTTTACGCGGTTTCAACATTTTTCATCACATTTGTTTTCTAAGCGCGCCATTGCTTGCATGCATAGTGGGAGTAATAGAAAAGTGAAATTCCTTAGGGAATACCAATATTTCGTTTTTTAACATATTTTTTGTCCGCAAGTGTTACAAAAAACATCGTATGCATCACAATCGGTAAGAGGCATACCTACTAACTCGAGTCATCAAAAGCCCTCCGCCTACGGCGTCGGGCTTCTAACACTCTCGTTAGTGATAGTGGCTGTTTTCCTAGCTGTTGATGTTTGTCTGATAGCATTGCAACTGAATGTATTATTATCAAGTTTTGAAGGTAGGTAGGTAGGTACTTCTTGAACCTAGTATCTACAAAACGTACTAGAGAGGGAAAGGATACTTTCAGGCACTGTGTGCTTACCATAAACTGCCGCAGCGTTTTTAACGCGGACTTACTTTCCATCCCGCCCGTAATTGCGTCTTGGGGCGAGCCAGCCGTATAGAAAGCACCTATGTAAGTCCGCGTTAATAACGCAGGGGCAGCTCATGGTACGGCTACTGGTTCCACAGGAGGCAAGTAAGGGATGATTTCTCGACTTTTTTCTCGCTCAATAAACAAAGAGAAGACATAGATCCTATGTCAGTAAAATTAACAAATATACCTATATTATATGTAGATGATCGTTGGCTGTTCACACTGCCGCTTCCTCAGTGAGGTTTTTTAATATTTTTTCTGACACTGGGGCGGTGATATGGCGTAACTGGCGTAAGGACCAACAAACTGTCAAAATAAATACGCGAATTGAATTTTCTATATATTTTGTGGTTTATTTATTCTTAAAACCATTACATTAGAAATAATGTTTTCTAAAATAAATAAACTTTTCCAAATCAATACCCATGAAATGCCTTTAGTACCTACCGTTTGGTATTCGGATTTGATAGCTGGCTGCCAAATGGGAAATATAGTTTCCCGTCTGGTAGGATGAAATGGGACTAACTTTCCCATCTCGTATCCAGGTTTGTACCTATTGCGATTTTAATCCCATTTCAAAGCTGGTTTAGTAGCCAATCTACTAAAGGATGAAATGAACAAAGTTCTAGATCTAGAGGTACTAATTTTTTACAAGAGGTACCAAATAGTACTAATTCAGTACTAAATAATGCAATATGAATCGACAGAATATGAACAGAATTCAGGACCTGGTTCCGCCATTATAACGTTATAATGGCGGGACCAGACTATTTGAAGTATAATTTTGAAATGGAAAAGGTATTTTTTTTTACATCAGGTACCGAATATTAGTACAAATTCAGTACTAAATAATGCAATATGAATCGATCGAATTCAGGACCTGGTTCCGCCATTAATAATATATATAGCTGCATCCCGACTGATTTCTGAATGACATGATTGTTCTCCCAGAAGGAGGTTTGGTGGGGTTAAGTGTTGCATACGGTCGTATAGAGGGCGCGCCGGTGACCTCGGGAAAAATCTGACATTTCAGGATTTGCTCCCTGGTCAAAAAATGTTTGACGGCCTGGCTAAACGGTGAGACCTAGGTGGGGGGTGCTCGACCAAATGTCATAGGGAACTGCTGACAGTTTTTGAAGCCGCAAAAATTTTTGCCGAAAAAAAAAAAAAAATTTTGCACCAAATTTTCAAAATGGTCCTTCGAGCCGGATTTTTTTTGTGGTAGAATCTCTGAGGGACCTAGATTAAAGAAAAAGTGTTTTTGTGATTCTCGGATCCAAGATGGCCGCCGTAGGGCCCGTCAAAGTTTGTATGGGAACTCTTAAACGGGGGGAGATAGGTGGGGGGTGCTCGACCAAATGTCATAGAGGATCCCGAGAGCTGTCAGGTGGGCAAAAAATTTTTGCAAAAAAAATTTTTTTTTTTTTTCGAAAAATTTTTTTTCATCCGATCGAGCTGGAAATCGCTGTGCGTGACTTTTGGGCTCTCCAGATTCAAAAAAAATTTTTTTCAGATTTTTTGCTCAAAAAAAATTTTGTATGGATTTTTCGAAATAATGGTCCGATCGCGCTGAAATTTGGCATGCGGGCCTTATTTGGGCCCAGGAGTGATAATCTGAAAAAAAATTTAGGAAAAAATCCAAGATGGCGGCGACCCCGAACAAAAAGTCAAAATCCCAAGTAAGTTAAGCGAGCCCGAAGGGCGAGCTTCAGGCCGGGAGGCCGAAGGCCGACCCCGCGGAGGGCCGAAGGCCCGGAGCTTCACTACCGGGGCCCAAGGGGGTCCCGAACCCCAGTAATTTTGGGCGAGGCCGAAGGCCTCGCTGCAGGAGGGCCGGAACATTACCAGAACCAATATAAATCTATGTTAAGCGAGCCCGAAGGGCGAGCTTCAGGGTGGGAGGCCGAAGGCCGACCTCGCGGAGGGCCGAAGGCCCGGAGCTTCACCCCGAGGGCCCAAGCGCGTCACCTCCAAGTAATTTAAAGCGAGGCCGAAGGCCGAGCTCCGAGCAAATCGAGCTACCAAGCGTTCAACAACCCCAGTATCTTAATAAGCCGAGCCTGAGGGCCGAAGGCCCGATGGCGAGGCGTCAAGCCCGCGAAGGCCGAAGGCCGAGCTCCGCGTAGGGCCGAAGGCCCGGAGCGTCACGATCGAGGTGCTCTCCGCGCGAGCCCGAGGGCCGAAGGCCCGACGGGCGAGCCCACGCGGTGAAACTGCCCTTCCTAACTGTCTTAATAAGCGAACCGGAGGGCCGCAGGCCCGACGGTTCGCTTCGAACCCCAGCGAAGGCCGTAGGCCGAGCTCCGCGTAGGGCCGAAGGCCCGGAGCGTCCCATAGAGGCGCGGTAGTCTGCGAGGCCGGAGGCCGAGCTGCGAGAAAATAAAGTTTTTCTACGTATAATAAAATCTGTGTAACTATATAAGCTGAGCCTGAGGGCCGAAGGCCCGAAGGCGAAGCTTCGTGGCTGCGAAGGCCGAAGGCCGAGCTCCGCGTAGGGCCGAAGGCCCGAAGCGTCCAACATAGGCGCGCCAGCTCGCGAGGCCGAAGGCCGAACTCCCAGAGTCCAACGCATCCATGCTACTCAATGAAAAAGTGAAACATGTAAACGAATCGGAGGGCCGTAGGCCCGACGATTCGTTTCGATAACCTGCGAAGGCCGAAGGCCGAGCTCCGCGTAGGGCCGAAGGCCCGAAGCGTCCCTCAGAGGTGCGACAGCTCGCGAGGCCGAAGGCCGAGCTTCAGGAGTCCAACGCATCCATGCTACTCAATGAAAAAGTGTAATATGAAAACGAATCGGAGGGCCGCAGGCCCGACGATTCGTTTTGACAATCTGCGAAGGCCGAAGGCCGAGCTCCGCGTAGGGCCGAAGGCCCGAAGCGTCCCTCAGAGGCGTGACAGCTCGCGAGGCCGAAGGCCGAGCTGCAGGAGTCCAAGGCATCCATGCTACTCAATGAAAAAGCGTAACATGAAAACGAATCGGAGGGCCGCAGGCCCGACGATTCGTTTCGACAATCTGCGAAGGCCGAAGGCCGAGCTCCGCGTAGGGCCGAAGGCCCGAAGCGTCCAACACAGGCGTGCCAGCTCGCGAGGCCGAAGGCCGAGCTGCCAGAGTCCAGTGCTCCCATGCTACGTAATGAAAAAGTGTAACATGAAAACGAATCGGAGGGCCGCAGGCCCGACGATTCGTTTCGACAATCTGCGAAGGCCGAAGGCCGAGCTCCGCGTAGGGCCGAAGGCCCGAAGCGTCCCTCAGAGGCCTGACAGCTCGCGAGGCCGTAGGCCGAGCTGCAGGAGTCCAGCTCTTAAGCCCAAAAACTGCAACATAATTAAAAAATAATACAAAAACAATAATAAATAAATAAAAGAAAATAAAAAATAAATCTCCAGGCCTCCTTTCCTCCAGTCGACAAAAAGAGAGGCCCGCGAGGCCCTTGGGCCTCGCGCACAGAGCAAAAAACTAGTTATAACGTTATAATGGCAGGACCAGACTGTTTGAAGTATAATTTTAAAATGGAAGAGGTACTAATTTTTTTACAACAAGTACCAAATAGTACAAATTCAGTACTAAATAATGCAATATGAATCGATCGAATTCAGGATCTGGTTCCGCCATTGTAACGTTATAATGGCGGGACCAGACTGATTGAGTATAACTTTGAAAAAGAAGAGGTACAATTTTTTTTACAACAGGTACTAAATAGTACAAATTCAGTACTAAATAATGCAATATGAATCGATCGAATTCAGGATCCGGTCCCGCCATTATAACGGTTACCTCCAAATACCATTAGAATTTCGATATTTTATATTCAGTGCCTATGAACCTGACAGTTGTTTGGACCACACGCCTATATAGCGTCGCCTGCAAAAGATCGAAAACCCTAACTTACTGGCCAACGATACAGTAAATGTAATAAACAGTAGCCGTATCATGACTTTGCAAGTATCGGTAACATTAGGTTTTACTAAATACGTTAAGCAGGCTATCGCGCTCACTCCTATTTGTGAGCGCGAGTGCGATAGAAATGATAGAATGCACATATCGAGTAAAACCTTACGTAATTACGTATCCTTTACTTTCCAGCTCATGGCACGGCTACAGTACCTACCTACTCTTCTGTACTCTTCTGCTGAGAACGAATATTCGCTAAATCGAAATATTTGTGGCCTAAATATATGCATAGCCAAAACATAGGTTTCAATCTGCTGAGTATCGAAAGTTCATCGGCTAATCTGTTCTTGTATCAACGTCTGTGCTAGGTACAAATTGTTTTATAGGTATCCATGTAGGAATACTTTGTAAATAGATGACGAATAGTACCTAATACCAAAGTTTGGAGCTACTATTAACGATGTAATCGAGATAATGGGTTGCTGAATGGTTGACACATACATATTATAGTTTTTATATACATAATATATTCTTGGTCTATATTCTATACTCTGTTTGGTTAGATATTTAAAAAAAGGTAAACAATCTTGCAGTATCTTTTTATTGAAAACTACAAGTAGAAAATAAGTTTTACCAAATATACATAATATAACAAGGGAATACAGTGATTTACATTGTTTTGATTCATTAAGTACCTAGTTTGGATTTTTAAATGCATTTTTCAATAAAAAGATAGTGCAAGATTTTTTACCTTTTTAAAATACCTAACCAAACAGAGTATAAGTGAGTCAATTTTACATTTTGTTTACACGTGTGATGTTTGTGCCGGTGACCAATTACAATTGTGGCCTCGTTTATACGCTTTTCGACCCAGCGAATATTCGATCCGGTAGCAGTCGAGCCATCTCATAATCTCGGTCACAAATATACGTCGATTGTCCAATCGAAACATTAATTTTTATTTTAGGATATATTATTATTTCTACGATTTTCTACACAACGAATATTCAATCCATAATAGCCACTCAATAGCTTTTGGTAACTGTGGTTACCAGCTGTCACTCTTATGTTACATAGGAATAAAAGTAGCAGTTGAGCCAACGGACTGCAAGATACTCCGATAGTGCGTATGTATCTCAGTTCCGATTCAAGAGTGACATACGAGGTTACTAAGAGTGGTGACAGTTTTCATAAGAACTCTACCTGAACTTCACTCCACAGAATGTGATACTTTTCTGCGCAAGTGCAAGACTGAATTTTCATAGTAGGGGAGAGTGGGGTATAGTGGATCTCTTTTTTTTTACAAATGTTGTAGTGGTGTTATTTTTATTTGTAATTTCCTTATTGTCCCACCTATTCCTTAGAGGACACATTTTCCAGCACAAGTATATAATTTACATATCGCTTTAAAATCATTTTCATTATAAAAAAGTGAACTAAAGTTACCTCTTCAATCAAAAATCATAGAACAGTTCCTAGTTTGAGGTAAAAACTAGGAACAAGACTTTTCAGGTATAATTGAAAGTATCTTCCGTTATTTAGTTACTCCAATATTAGTATCACACAGACGAGCAACTTCGTAAAAAAAGAATACCGGTTTATTAAAGCGATAAATAAAGCTAATGCAAAATATTCACCGTGCACTATTATTTATTCACTGTACCCCACTCTCCCCTATTTTTCTGCACAGTCTGGTTGCTACTGTATGCAGATATTTTCTCGCATAATGCATTCGCATAACATAGTTTGATGTTGGTGTTGAAATGTAGACCTTTTCTTTAACTTTTGTCGGTTTCGATCACCGACACTCATGTAGAAAATGCTCACTTTCATCACTTGTATTCAGTAACAATATTTATTCGGCAAAACACAGCTCAAATTATAATTACAACATTGCAGGCTGTGAAATTAGACTTTGTATTACTTCCTTCAAAAATTTTGTAAGCAATCTTGACATGTGATGTGTTGATTAAAAAAATACTACTGAATAATAACTATAATAAGTCACAGCAGCAAATACGTACCATTTACATTATTTTAGATGAACACCAGCATAATGTATGCTATCAATTATACCCATAATTAAACATTTTGACGCCACGTCCAAACCAAAAACTTTCACTCAGACGCCATGTCGCCAAAATGTCAAAACTAAATATGAACTTTACGCAAGTGACTGTAGGTATGTATTGCTCTGTGGATGGTAACTTATATATCGGTCGGCGTTGAACCTGCAATGTCATAGTAATTGGCGTCCTAAAGGATAATGGTTGTTAATGAACAGTGATATGATATAAGAAAGAGTTCGAAGTTACAAAACGAGAAGTTTGTCGTTTATAATATGAAGGATCCACGGAAATATACTTTCAAAAATCAGGACAAATTCACACCTTATCCTCTTAAAAGTAAGATAGTTTTTCCTTGAATTGCCCCTTTTTGAATTGACTAGACATTTTCTTTCCGTGGACCCTTCATATAATAATGAATGAATCCGACAAAAACAATTGAGCTGTGGCAGAATGTGGTCATCGTTTGCCTACTTAGAAATAATAAAAAACAGTTTTATAATTATTGAATGAAAAGCCTAATTTGGAATACTAACACTAACAACGTTAAAATGTATACTTGTGTCTTAATATATCTATCAGTCAATTATTGCAATTACCAGAGGAAAAAATATTCTTAGTTGAAGTCTTTTACGCAATGTACATATACCTTCCTTCTAAAATATATTATAAGGGCGGATTTTTGTTTTGATGTCGTATTTTTAAATTTTCCAAATTTGGACTTTTTTTATTTTTTCTACTCAGAATCATGAACTCTTTCGATCCTTACAGAAATAAAAAAGTCTCCCAAAAAAAATTCCATCGAGTTACTATTTTCCATACACTTTTTTCGACTGTAACTCAGTGGAAAAAATGTATGTATTTTTCGGGACACTTTTTTCTGCTAATGAGGATCGAAAAGGCTCGTGATTCTGAGTAGAAAAAAAATCCAAACTTAGAAAATTTGAGAAAACTAGAACTAAATAAAAATCCGCTTATGATAGTTATGATTGACTTTACTTTGAACTTGACAAATGATTTTTTGCATTTGATTTCAATCTTGCTACGTTGTCACTCTTCGTAATATAATTTTCTTATAATACATAATTATTATAATAATGTCGAAAATTAAACAGTATATTTCCAGAAACATTGTAGGTACTTAATTAAAAACATATGAATGTTTCTTGTCACCAAGTTCAATACCATTTTCTTGAAACGTGTTCCGTTACATTTTCATTAGGTTCTTTCCGCTGAAGTATCTTCCCAATCTTCAACTGTATTTCAATATTCAACTGAAAAAATATGATTGTATAAATGTAAGTATGGTTGCGAGAGTTACTCGAATGTCACTTCAACATTGACTTTATAATGTCATGTCATTGTCATAGATTATTTACATTTTTGATCTCGAATTCCATTTCAGAGCTTAGGATCGCCGTCGTCGATTATTGGATAACTAACTATACAGGGTTACTTTATCACCGGTACAATAAATTTTCCCACGTAATTGGTATAGATAAAATATTGGTAAAATTGACATATTTTTTTCATTTATTATTAATTTATCCTTCATGTAAATGTAAAATAATGGGCTCGCTAATGACAAGACGTAGAGGGCGGCGGGTAGGGGTGAGCGACCTGCAGGCCGGCGCACGAGTTGGCAACATAGCAGTTATCTTACGAGTATCTCGGTGACTAGGTCACGGTCAGTCCCACGGTTGACGTAGGTGTGTGCACGCGCGCCGTATCGTACTACCTTCAGTCGAAAATTGCTCGTACGAATGGTTCGTAGTTATTTTCTCATTGGGGAAAATACAATGGCAGCTCAGCGGCTATACGCTGAACAAAGTGTGCCCCGCCTGGAAAATGCCAGTGTTAAGACCAGCCAGGTCAACAGATTTGACCCCGTGTGACTTTTTTTGTGGGGTGAGGTGAAACGGCGGGTATACGTTGAAGGGGCCCAAAATTACGAAGACTTAAAAAGTCAAATAATAAGTGCATTTTGATGAACTCAACAGTGAAAACTACAGACTTGTGATGGGAAATATCGAAGGAAACATTCATGTAAATTAATTAATAAGTATGAGAAATGGACTCCATTAATTAGGTATGTTTTTTTATTCCAATCATTGTACATAAAGTTGATTTCAAATTTTGAAATACGCCTCAATGAAGAAAGTTTCTGTCCTACTTTGTAATTTTATCACGTTTCCCAGACATAATTTAAAACATTCGACAAACTTCACACAGAGAAAAATTCTTTATTTTGACGGTCCTAAGCCAGTGGAAGTATGAAGGAGGATTTGGGATCTAGTAAGATATTTTTGCCAAGTCATAATCATAAGTTGATACCCGGTGCACATTACCGCCGCCGCTTTTCCAATCCGCCATGCCGCGTGCGATGACGTTTTAAACAAACAGTTGCCAGTTAGTGTGTTTTGCTAATTATGCACATTGATAATGCGCAATGCGTCCAAATTTCCTATTAGGTTTGCGGATAAGTTCAAACATTGGTATTTCAGTTTTTTGTTCTAACAAAAATGCTAGTATTCTGTAACTTGGACTACTATGTATTACGTATGTTGATTTTTTGATTATACTGGGTTATTTTTTCATCAGTACAAATACTCTAGGGGGTGTATAAGTAAGTCATAATGAACAACTTTTACTAAGGGTCCGAATTCAGGTTCGGCCCCATAGTAAAAGTTGTTCATTTTGACTTACTTATACAGCCCCTAGAGTATTTGTACTGGAGAAAAAATAACCTTGTATATACAGTATGTATCACCTCGTAGAGCAAAGAAAGAATCCCATTAATGCTTAGATCATACTAAACAACTTTTACTATGGGGCCAAACCCGAATCCACGAAACAAAATTTGACAGTTTCATACATTTTGATTGCGTGATCATGAACACGTTGTATGGGAGAGTAATTTTTTTTTTCGCAAATTCGAGTTTGGCCCCATAGTAAAAGTTGTTTAGTATGATCTAAATATGAATGGGTTTCTTTCTTTGCTCTACGAGGTGATACATACTGTATATATAATATCAGTGAACGCACATAAACCATGGAAACATCATGTCCGTGCAATTATGACCCAACGCAAACTACTCTTGAGTGGGCGTTCCTAAAAAACTACTCCTGGAGCTGTTTCAGTCTGGCCGAATTTACAGTAATTAACGGACGTCTGAATGCGTTTCTATAAATAATGGTAAAAACTAATTAAAAAGGCCTTCATGTGCTGTAGGCTGGTGTAAAAACAGTTATAGTAATTCTAAGGACAGGGGAATTACTTTTCACGTGTCATAAAACAGATAACTTCGGTAATTTTGAATATAAATATAATAATATTTATGGCATTTTTCTATACTACCGTTTTAAACTAAAACGTCGTAAGTCCATACAATTTTACAATAGCATATGACGTTTTAAAATGGTTGTATACTATAGGGATGTCGTTATTGCCCAATAAAGCAAGTTTTTTTAACTAACTGAGATTTGATTTCAACATATTACATTTTAATAAATTCCTTTTTCACTTTCATGGGATTGATTGAACTACCTATTACCTATGCAAAAGTAGGTACGTAGTTCTCAAATTTATAACTAACTTTAATATTTTCATTTTACATCGCATTTTAATTTTTTCCATTCAGATTACCGCAAGATGCTGTTCGTACTGTTCCTAGAGACAAATGGGTAAAAGGTGTCCGATTAGAGAGACGAGAAAATGATTGGATGCCTAGCAAAAGATCTATGATTGGTTCTCTTCATTTCAAAGATGAAGACTATCTTTTACTTGTCTAAAAAGGGGGTTACGCAGCTTAATAAGACCGCCATGCTGATTTGTACTGTAATCGATTTGTACTCATCAGTTGACTGTTGTCATATGAAATAGTAGATTGTACAACAAGTGCATAAAGTGACCCATTGTCAACCGATGCAATTTTTTGGTCTGAGCGAAGCGAAGACCAAAATAGTAGACGAGGATAAAAATGGACATTTATGCCCGTGTTATACACTCTACTTTTCACTTCGTTTGCGAGGAAGGAATTCATTTTCAGTACATCAGCGCAGTACACAACCATTTTTAACAATAACTGCCAGCCATCTTCTTGCCTACCGACGCATACCGCAAACGTCATCCAGCGGCCGAGTGGGGTGGGGTAATTCGAATTGGTGCGGGGGTGGTCGTGGCCTTTCTGTATGTAATACTATTACTTATTCTGTGATTATGTTATTAACATACCTTCAATTATTATGGGCATTTACCTCCTAATGCGTCTATACGCATAGTTAATAGGAGAGGCCTACGTCCAGTAGTGGACTATCATAGGCTGATGATGATGATGATGATACCTTCAATTTTATTCGCCTATTTCTAGCGAAAACTTTCCATATGTACAGAGCTTCTGAGATGGTTAGTAGCTGTAAGCATAATATGTCCGTTTCTACCAAATAGACATTGTGTTTTATGTTCTCTTTATCAGATTTGTTATTGTACCCGCGATAAAGACGTATGCATATCACTATCTCAAAAAAACTCCAAGTTCCTTCACACTTTCTCCGAATTTATTATGAGGCCCATATTGAGGCAGTGGACCCAATTGCTCATCAAGAGGATCCTAAAAACGAACACAAAATATCATTATCTCAAACCAGCTCAGAGTTCCCTCGCACTTACTCCAAGTACATCATCAGGCCTATCTTGTGGTATTCGACCCAACTGTTAATCCTGAAAAGCCAACCTAGCATATCATTATCAGAACCAACTCAGAGTTCCCTCGAACTTCCTCCAAGTTCATCACCAGCCCCATCTTGTGGTATTTGACCCATGTTCACAAAGAGGATCCTCAAAAGTGAACACAACATATCAATATCTCAAACAAACTCTGAGTTCCCTCGCACTTCCTCCAAGTTCATCATCAGGCCTATCTTGTGGTATTTGACCCATGCTCACCAAGAGGATCCTAAAAAGCCAACAGAACATATCATTATCTCAAACTCAAACCAACTCCGAGTTACCCCAAACATCCTCCAAGTTCATCATCAGACCCATGTTGAGTATTTGACCCATGCTCACCAAGAGGGTCCTCAAAAGCCAACACAACATATCATTATCTCAATCCAACTCAGAGTTCCCTCGTACTTACTCCAAGTTCATCATCAGGCCCATCTTGTGGTATTTGACCCATGCTCACAAAGAGGATCCTCAAAAGTGAACACAACATTATCATTATCTCAAACCAACTCCGAGTTCCCTCGCACTTCTTCCAAGTTCATCATCAGGCCTATCTTGTGGTATTTGACCCAACTGCTAATCTTAAAAAGCCAACATAGCATATCATTATCTGAAACCAACTCCGAGTTCCCTCGAACTTCCTTCAAGTTCATCGCCAGACCCATCTTGTGGTATTTGACCTAACTGCTAATCCTCAAAAGCCAACACAACATATCATTATCCTTAACCAACCCCGAGTTTCCTCGCACTTACTCCAAGTTTATCATCAGGCCTATCTTGTGGTATTTGACCCAACTGCTAATCCTCAAAGCCAACACAACATATCATTATCCTTAACCAACTCCGAGTTCCCTCGCACTTACTCCAAGTTAATTATCAGGCCTATCTTGTGATATTTGACCCATGCTCACCAAGAGGATCCTAAAAAGCCAACAGAACATATCATTATCTCAAACTCAACCCAACTCCGAGTTACCTCGAACTTCCTCCGAGTTCATCATCAGACCCATGTTGAGTATTTGACCCATGCTCACCAAGAGGATCCTCAAAAGCCAACACAACATATCATTATCTCAAACCAACTCAGAGTTCCCTCGTACTTACTCCAAGTTCATCATCAGGCCTATCTTGTGGTATTTGACCCATGCTCCACAAAGAGGATCCTCAAAAGTGAACGCAACATTATCATTATCTCAAACCAACTCCGAGTTCCTCGCACTTCCTCCAAGTTCATCATCAGGCCTATCTTGTGGTATTTGACCCAACTGCTAATCCTCAAAGCCAACACAACATATCATTATCCTTAACCAACTCCGAGTTCCCTCGCACTTACTCCAAGTTCATCATCAGGCCTATCTTGTGATATTTGACCCATGCTCACCAAGAGGATCCTAAAAAGCCAACAGAACATATCATTATCTCAAACTCAACCCAACTCCGAGTTACCTCGAACTTCCTCCGAGTTCATCATCAGACCCATGTTGAGTATTTGACCCATGCTCACCAAGAGGATCCTCAAAAGCCAACACAACATATCATTATCTCAAACCAACTCAGAGTTCCCTCGTACTTACTCCAAGTTCATCATCAGGCCTATCTTGTGGTATTTGACCCATGCTCCACAAAGAGGATCCTCAAAAGTGAACGCAACATTATCATTATCTCAAACCAACTCAGAGTTCCCTCGCACTTCCTCCAAGTTCATCATCAGGCCTATCTTGTGGTATTTGACCCAACTGCTAATCCTCAAAGCCAACACAACATATCATTATCCTTAACCAACTCCGAGTTCCCTCGCACTTACTCCAAGTTCATCATCAGGCCTATCTTGTGATATTTGACCCATGCTCACCAAGAGGATCCTAAAAAGCCAACAGAACATATCATTATCTCAAACTCAAACCAACTCCGAGTTACCTCGAACTTCCACCAAGTTCATCATCAGACCCATGTTGAGTATTTGACCCATGCTCACCAAGAGCAGCCTCAAAAGCCGACACAACATAATATATCATTATCTCAAACCAACTCCGAGTTCCCTCGCACTTACTCCAAGTTCATCATCAGGCCTATCTTGTGGTTTTTGACCTAACTGCTCATCCTACAAAGCCATCGTAGGATATCATTGTCTCAAACCTACTCCGAGTTCCCTCGAACTTCGTCCAATTTCATCATCAGGCCTATCGTATGACACGGAACCCAACTCATACCAAGATAATACTAAAAAGCCAACATAACATTTATCGATGTCAAATCAACTCCGAGTGCCCTCGTATTGCCTTCGAGATCAATTATTGTCAGGCCCGTCGGTGGAATCACATGGGCGATGAGCGTTGATTGGAAAATGTTACATAGCTAAAAATCAATCCTTATTTTCATCTCAATTCCGTAAACCCGGTTAAACTTACTTAAAACAAAGCACGTGGTCACGGTAATTAACGAAACCAACATTGCCCCACCTCTAATGGTACACGTGCTTCGTAAGAAAGGAATAGCACATTGAATTTTTGATTTGATGAATGGGGAGAAGTACTATAAAGTATAAATAAATAAATAAATATCTTGGGACATCTTACAAAAATCAACCTAGTCCCACGGTAAGCTCAATTAACTATGTCTCAATTAAGTATGACTTTTCTGCGGAATGTAGTTCCGTCTATTTTTAAATTAGAACTTCTTGTTGTCTTTGCATACCTATTCACACAACACATGCACAGAGCATCTAAATCGAATCCACTGCAAAATAGTAAGCACTTGGTTTCGCTCGAATCCCGACGCACATTAAAGGATCAAACTTTTCTGTATAAGATTTTAAATAATTACATTGACTCGCCTTATTTAGTAAGCAAAATTTATTTTAAAACTCCCCGTTTGAACACACGACACAACAGGCTATTGTACATTCCCTTTACGCGAAAGAATTATAAATCTAATTCATTCATAAATAAAACGTGCAGGTGTAATAATACTCTTTTCTCCCATATTGATATGTTTAATGTTCCACTAGTTACATTTAAGCGCGAGGTATTTAAAACCTTGAATGGTGAAGTAACTCAGGAAGATTAATTATACTTACCCTTAATCTATATTGTACTTTTTAGTTTTACGCACATTGCCAACAAATGTCTGTTTTTCTTTTGTGTTAAGTTGAATTTGTTTGTTACTCCGCATTTTTTAATCATGTATGCGTGTTAAAATCTAGTGGCAACTTCATTGATTTATGTATTTTTAAGCGTGATTATGTTTAAGAATAATTGTATCGTTTGTGCCCGAATAAACATTAAAACATTAAAACACATGGACATTTCAAAGAAGTGAAATGCACTTTTTCGACTTTTTTATTGCCAAAAACGAGCGCTATTTACGGGTCTGTTATTTAGTCGCATCGCAACTGAACAGGCACGACGAGCGCCGCGTCTATATCAGTGCGAGAAATATAACGGCTGGTGACTGCGAGTCGCCTTATAATGAGCGTCTATAGGAGGTGGTCTGTGACCAGCAAGAAATGCTACCCTTCGTCTACGAGTAGGAGCATATTAATAATTAAAAATTTAAAACAATAACTAAGTAGTAGACCCTGAAGGTGCATTCCGACCAAACGAACATTCGCTATTCTAGCCCCCCACTCTACGAAATTCGATCGTTACACAAAACGTGATTGGTTGATTTCGTAGAGCGGGGGATAGAACAGCGAATGCTCTTTTGGTCTGCATGCACCTTAAAGGGTCAACGGATTGAAAATGGTGATGTGTTTTGATTGGCCAGTTTGAATAAAATTATTTTGAAAACTGTACAATCTATATAGGTACCTACAGTCAACCAATTGGAACCCTAGGCCACTCAGGAACCATGTCAAAGTAACTTTATCAATCAGATTGTAAGACATTTCAAACGGCTTTTCATTTTGACATGGTTCTAGAGTGGCCTAGGGTTCCAATTGGTCGAGTGTACATAAATTAAATCTAACTAACCTAACCTATACATATTTAAGATTGGCCCTTGTGGCATTGTAGCGAAGATACAGGCGGCATTTCCTCGTTGTATCGCAATATTTACGCGTTGTGCGAGCAAGTCGCCAGCTCTTCGGTCTTTAGTAACGGTGGAAATCATAAATATACATCTACAACATTTTTTTTAGTAGTTTATTTTTATATTTTTAAGTAGTTTCCACACGTTCCACCTTACGACTATAGATAGTCTATGAAGACCTTCGTGCTATCGATGGAAAAACTTGGCCTCAATGGTGTGTCTATGATTTTTTTTTGTGTAAGGCATGAATTTTGTAGAAAAAAATATTTTCTTTACTATAGCTTTTTTAGCAATACATACACTTTACCCATTGTAATTAAAAATACTCAATTGCAATATTCATCATTAATCTATGTAAAAGTGCCAAAATAATATGCTATCTACATGCGACCATGTGCCGCTTACTCTATACACGCTCATACAAAAAGTCACGAATGTGATATATTATTGGCCGGTACTGTAGATTCCTTAAATATAGTGTGATCAATCCAAATCGGTCAGTATGGAGATTTTGGAAACCATAACAGATAGCGAAATCTTGTCTTAGGAACCATGAGATCGATTTTAGTAAAAAGAAAAACTGCATTCACACAATTACAAAAATACGTGTACTCGGTCCAGGAATCGAACCAGGACTGTTTGAAAAACAAAAATTTGTTATTTTCATTTGGACATCGGTTGTGTAACTCTTATTAGTTTAGGGTAGTAAATGTTACTAAGAAACATGCATGATAACACAAACATGATATCTAAAACTTATAAAAATGACAAATGTATTCTTATTGCCGTCACCACACGGCTGGCACACCCCAACTCCTCCTGCGGGTGTCGTAAGAGTCGACTAAGGGATTGAAGTGTCACTGACCATTATTTGATAAAAGATTGATGATGGGCAGCAGCGTCATCATAGTGGACACATTACTGCGATTGCCAATCCGCTTGCCCAGCGTGGCGATTATGGGTATTTTCCTCCTAATGCGTTTATTCGCATAGTTAATAGGAGAGGCCTACGTCCAGCAGTGGACTATCATAGGCTGATGATGATAAAAATGAATTGATTTTTAACACTGGAGTTTTATTTTTTGACTTTGTATGGGAAAGTAACAAACCATGATAGATATCGAAATCTGTTCTTAGGAACCATGCCATTATTATTAAATCTATAAACGAAGCCATGTAGGTACTAGGTACTTACATGCGACCTTACTGAGCCCTGGTTGGACAAATATTTTTGCTTGCTCCTATGCGTTTGAACATTTCCGGTTGCGTGAATTTCGTCCGTTTTAATATTCTCCTTAAATTATTAATTCATTTGTGGAAAATAAGCCTAAAATGTTTGACTCATAAATGACATTGACTTGGCGGTGACAAATTACCAATAATGTTTGTGGTCACTCACCAAAAAGTATTTTACGCGTCCATATAAATTTAAATTACATAGGTATTTGTCAGCCTCCTAGTTGACCCTACGAAGCAGAAGGTTTCGGGTTCGAACCCCAGCGAAGGGATTATTTTTTGTATTTTTTTATTACAAATATTTGTTTCTTGGTCGTGTCTGTCTATGATATTTAAGTACGAGAACCTATATATTATGTAGTTATCTATATATTATAATAGAATATGATCGTCTATTCTTATTACCCACAACAGCCTTAAATTAAGCTACCGTGGGACTAGGCAGATTTGTGTGGGATGTCCCGAGATATTTAATAGTTTATTGTTATTTATTAATAGCCAGTAATTGTATATATTACCTCTCGGATTTTAGTATCGTACTAAAGAACTTAGTCCATTCTTCCACACTGTTGTACAAGTTATGCTAAAAGAGAATTAAAGCGAGCGGCAAAGTTTGATAACAAATTAGGTAGGTACCTAGTGACTGCAATTCATAAATCCGCTATATTGTCTTTTGAAATCTGGCCAGGCGAATCTAAGGATAAAATTTTACCGGATATTTTTTTTTATATAAACAATAACAACATACCTATTTTATGAAATGCCCTAACTTTGAATAATCCATCTATTGACCGAATATATTACTACTTAGTGAGGTAATTTAACTAGCAGTTTTCAAGTGACATCTGTGATGGATATGGTTAAGCTTACCTTGTCATCTGCCTCCATGTCAGTTTTCATGGATAGTATTATTCACGCACATATACAAAGGCAAAGAGCGAAATTGTATCAATTTTCAAATTGATAATTCAGAAATACTACACCACTTTTTGGACTTTTTTTTACATACGCGCAATCTACGGGATACGTACAGCTTACTATCAAGGTTCAAAATTACAAAAAGTCTACTAATTAACAGAGTTAATGTCGACAAATTTGTATGAAAATCTCATAGGGACATCCACCTTAAGATAATCATAGGTTATTGTACAAAATAAATATTTTGTTATTATGTCATGTTACCAATTCAAAAGAGTTAGAAGACACAGTGGAAAGGAGTAAGTTAAAATGCTGCTTCTTACCAAATAGTAAATTATGAACCTTTTTTTCGATTTAATGATTGGTATGATTAATTGCAAATTAAATTGCAAATAAATTCAAGATTGTACCTATTAACAAAAAAAAATGACAACAATCAACAATACATTGTGCATACGAAGAATGACACATTGTCTTTGAAGATTATATTTTCTCATTTTCATACGATGAGTAAATTACCTACTACAGTACAGTTATATTTGTAATCATTTTCTGAATGAATATATCCTGTCTGGATAAACAAGTATATTAAAAAACAATAACTACCTACTTAGGATTAATTTAAACTACAAACTAAATCTTAAAAAATAAATTAGCAAAAGTAATATTAAAATATTAACTTCAATAAAATTAAACCGAAAAAAACCCTTAAAAGGAGCTACCCATCCAAACCGCCCCGAACGAACCGGAGCGAGGATCAAGACCCCTTTCCTGCAGATTTTTTAATTTTTGTTAGAACTCATCATGCAAACCAAAATCAAAACCGTAAAATAACACATCATGGTGAGACCCAAAATGAAATGCCTCGTCAAATAACAAAGAAAAATAGTTTAGTAGTTAAAATAAACTAGGTATTTGTTTAACGCAAAACATGTATTTGTTAGTATTATTAGGAAAGCAGTATACCTAATAAAAAGTGATGACAAGATCGAATTTCTATTAAAACACACACCGCACATATAGACTTTATATTTTTTGTTAATTACTTACCCAGATGTATTATCATTCCAAGCTAATTCCACACTCTAATTCTCAACTTAACAAATAACTAGTGAAGTAAACTTTCGAGTCGAATGACATACTATTTAGGCGGCAACGGCAATAATTATTAAGTTTAGTCTTGTCGTTCTCTATAGTCTCTGGATTAGACTTGACAATTTTGACGTTTAGTGTGTTTAAAGGGGTCTACAAACTTAGCAATATCAAAGGAGTCTACTAGCATTAACACGAGTTTGGAATGGATATCGCATCCGATTTCCATTCCAAACTAGTGCCACCGGCACCAGCGTTCCGTTTTCAATGAAAAAATCTTATCGTAGAAGTGAACTACGAAAAATCAGGAGAATCTGCTGAAAATTCGGTAGATCAGTAGACATAGCCCAAAATCAGTAGATCTCCTGAAATATCAGGAGACCTGGCAACACTGATAAGGACTTCAGCTTGTATTACAAGTTACAAGCTTTCGAGAAATGGGCCCCAGGGTTATGGGCCATGAGGGGTCTTCAATTTTTTTCGTTCACTAATCTGCTCAAATAAAATAACTAAAAAAATATTTCCCTAGCCGAGCCAACATTGTAGAAAGTTTGTGGGATTTCTGATTTTTGGTACAAATGGCATATTATGGGAGTACAGTCGGCGTCAAAGATCATTACGGTTTTTAGGTGCCAAAAATATGTTTGTACTGTACACGACTGTATTACATTGAGTTTAAGGTCGTGTAAATATAGTTTTGATACCTAAACCGTAATGGTATCTTTGACGTCGACTGTACAAGAATATAATTATTTTTAGCATAATGTGATGATGTTTTTCCTTATTCAACCGTTTCCCATGTTTACGTTTGAATAGGCATGATGACTAGCAAGTCAAATCAGCATCTTTTTTCGAACTGTCAAAACGATCACCACAATGGAATTTTATATGAAATACTCAAAAGTGACGTCACGTTTGAGTACTGCCAAATGACCTAACTTTTAAGTTATTTTCAATTTATTAAATAGAAGTTCTGTACAAAAATGACTGCAATCAACGTCTTAGTAATAATTTCTTCTATCCCTATTATAAAATTATAAGTACAACGCGTGTTCCTAAAGCTTCTTTCGACAGAATTTCAACGGGACAGAATTTATGTGGATATAATATGTTTTGGACAACTATCCACATGTACTCGTATCTACGTATACGAGTATTTACTTGGAGTTTACTTAGGTCGATATACTTAATTGTAGATAGATATCTTCCTAGGTATTATTACGCATTTCCTGATGTTGAAGTTGTGCACTAAAATAGCATAACTGATAATTGATTAATTACCTATTCATAATCCGTTTATCTAAGTACCTGAGTGATAGGCATGTTAAAAATAGTATTTGATCAGATTGTAAATAGAAAGTAGAACAAAAATTCAAGATAATTTTATAGCCGCAAATGAGTTAAAAATAACCAAAGAGGCTTCTGAGAGTTCTGCGACTCATTCATTACCTGTAGCAGGCAACATAGGGTGGTCCAAAAATAGTGTATACCCACTGCCAGTGAGGTTTTGGAAGGCCTTAGGGTATTTTTTTAGAAATTAATCAAATTTCAGAAGTTATTATTCGAGTTATATCTAAGGAGTTCTAGTAGCACTTAGAGGTCACGATTTTTTATAAATCAGTACTTCTGAATATTCAAACAATCTCATTAGGGACCTATTCTGAGGCCCAAAACCTCACAGGCAACGTGAATGCACTTGTTTTTTAGCCACTTTGTACATTAAGGTAGACCGAATTCTTACGGAATTAATCAATGGTTAGGTATAACGTTCGGTGCTACTAGGTACATAGATTAGGTACAGTCAAAGACAAAATTAGATGTATACAAAAATGTTCAAAAATATGTCCTAGTGCACTCTAATTCTGTGTAATAAGAACGTCGTAACATATTTATGAGCGGATTCTTTCGATACTTATTTTTGCACTTGACTGTATAGCTAGTTAATCAATTGAAACCCTTGGCTTTTCGGATCTATGTCAAAGTAACGTACTTAAAGTAATGTAAAGTAACTTATAAATCAGATTGTAAGGCACTGGTCTCACCGCGAGCTACTAAGCTATGAACTATAGGCTACACTCGCCCAGCTATCAGCTATCACGCCGGGCTAGTATCGCCGTGTCTCTTTTATTTACACGGGAGTGCGTATCTTTTGTTCGTGTTTATAGCCGATAGTTCATAGGTTAGTAGCTCGCGGTGAGACCAGTGCCTAAGACATCTCATACTACTTGTCATTTTGACATGATTCTAGAGTGAAATTGGAACCCTAGTAATTGGCAGAGTGTACCTGAGTACTTCCAACTACTATACTATAAGAGTAAAGCGTTAACGTAGTAATTGAAATACCCAGCAGAAGCAATCGTTCGCCGCGAACGTCTCGACGGCGTCGCGGCTGCTAGCACGGCACGCGCGCGCCGCGTACTCGCGCCCGCGAGTGCTGGCCTGGTCGGCGCTCTACGCGGTTGCGCTCGCGCTCTTCACGCACGCGCAGTCGTATATGCAGCTGCTCTGGCAGCACATTCAGCGGGATGACGAGCACAAGGTCAGTACTGGTATAAGAGTTGTGGATTGTCATTGACACTCATGGTCCTCGCACATTCGGGTTACAAAATGTTATATAATATAGCATCGTGTTTATTTCGTTGACATTGTACTATTCTATGGCATTGCTTGTCTTACACTTTAATTTTTTGTAACTTTATACACGGTGCCCACGAGGACAAGGAAAAAAACCTCGTATTTCTGAGGCTAGAAGAAGCAAACAAAGTTATGTGACATTATAAGTAAGGTTCCATGGAAAAAAAGTAGTTTTAATAGACACAATATCGACAGCTCACAACGTACGCAAGTCCTCGTAAAATATTATCGAAACGGAATCAGAAGGGGATTCGAAAGTACTGTTGACACAACAAATGACACATTTACCAAGAAAAGAGTTGTTTATAGGTATGTAGATGTAGTGAGTGATTAATTATTAATTAATATATTGTCTGTAAGTCTCTACACTTAAACTGATAAATATGTGAATATAACTAATATATCCTAGATTGACTTAAGGGTTGTTGTCTCAACAGTACTTTCTAATCCCATTCTAATCGCGGTTTGATTGCCTACCCAGAGTACCTAGTTCGTTTCGCTAACTCGCCCATTTCGCCACACTGTGTTAGGATCAATAAATTCTCGATTAGCGCGTTTGAAACTTGCTCAATATAATATATAGTATAATAATTCATCTTTTAATTCACTTTGGCTCAAAAAATTAGTTAGCTTACTAATGAAGCTGGATGTGCCATCTTATTATTTCGTATTTCGTAATAAGGGGTAGCTAATTACAATTAGGTATGTCCTCATCGGTCATCGTTCAACTGTATCTTATTTTACTTACATGCTGTTCACCCTTGCTACACGACCCAAATGTCACCCTGTATGTCGTCGTCGACATTGTTTTGTTACTAATATCAAAAATCGGAGTTGTATTTTAACTGTAGGTACACCAAGTAGATATTGGTGTAAAGAGGATTAACAGACTCATCAAAAGATTATGATTACGACGTGTAGTTGCTCTTAGAATTGTTGGTTCTGTGTAATCTTAACCAAGGACTATCAAGGAAAACTTGTGTATTATCTTAATCTCAATCATTAACTTGATTTAACAAATAACAGCGTCCGTTTAAAGGAAAACTACTAAACGCATTAGAATTATTAATAAGTACTAGTCATTGTATGTAATAAATTCTTTAATGCATGTTATTTTAAAAAGATGTATCATTATACTGTTTTGTAAAAATAAGTCCACCTGAGTATCTTACTGGTTCTTTTCAGGAACAGTGTAAGGTTAGAACCAGTAGTAGATTTTTTTTTCTCTCTTGATAGTGTCATACAATTCGAAAATGCTTATTGATAAGCTTACTTGAAGAAAGGATAGTTTGACTTTGACTATTGATTTTAACTGCATACTGTACGAACAAAACTAAGTGAAATGGCGATCGCGGCGAAGTAAACGGATTTTCTCAAAAAATATTAATTACAACATTTATTACGTCAAATGAAATCTTAATCAGACCCCATTTTAATTTCATTACAAGTGATATCAAGTATTAGGTATAATTTGTTTTAATATATGTTGTTGTTTTATAAACATTATAGCTAAATCATGTAAATAAAATAGGCACTTACTTATACATTATTATCAAAAGTCACTAGTTCCACCAAAAGAAACGGAAAAAACCGAAGTGTGAGACCGACTCGCGCACAAATGGTTCCGTAGCAGCAAATAGAAAAAACACATTTAAGCTAACTAAAAACTCTTAGATATATGTACTTCTATCAAACCAGAAATTGTTGAAAGAGTTTATTAATATTCATCAGTCCCCATTTTTTTTTATTTTATACCCCGTACATTTTAAAGTAGGTGGATGTCTCTTTTACCGGAATTTATGGAACTGTATTAATTTAAGTACCT
Source organism: Thaumatotibia leucotreta (assembly GCA_025490895.1). NCBI lineage: Eukaryota > Metazoa > Arthropoda > Insecta > Lepidoptera > Tortricidae > Thaumatotibia > Thaumatotibia leucotreta. Next base: position 37,664 of record JALPQI010007423.1, read on the forward strand.
ACATGAATTAATATAATACGCACTGAAATGAATATCCACTGTTATACACGTAAGTACATAAATTCGGGCATTTCAGTGTAAAGATTATGCATTATGTATCTAACATAATTATAGGTATATCTACTAAGTCTGGTCCTCAGTCTCACATAAAGTATATTTTTTAGGTTTCCGTAATCAACTAGTAAATCTTATGTGAATCTACAAATTTTTATGGACTGTGCATTGACTATGTAACGTAAACGTGACTAGTCTAACTGCGATGAAAGACGTCACCGTTTTGATTAATTTTGATTGAGCCAATTATATACTAAATGTGCTCAATGATAGAAACAGTGAGTTCTGTTCGATAATGTTATTTTTCGTGATCGTGTTTTGTTTGCCGTGAAATATCCGGGATCTGCTCCTTAGAAATTCTAGAATCTCTCCCTAGAAAAAGTTCTTATAAATATTTCGATAAACAATTATAATAGTGTTTTTTCTCAAATATGCAATGAAATATTAATTATATATTCTTTTCACATCACCTATTCGAATACGGGTGTTTTCTTCCCTGCCAGGAGGGAACAAAGTGGCAATTTCCTGTTCGAGGACGTCCTATTGCCAGTTTAAGGCTGCGTTTCCACCAGAGATGTGCGAGGATGTGTTTGCATACAAATATGACACCTATTAGGGTGCGACTCCACTGAGGCGGAGAGGAGCGGATATGTGCAAAATTGACCAATTACATTCTTCAAATTCAAAATTCGAAACATTGTCATGCGGTCTCATTGGCCAATTTTGCACTTCTCCGCTCCTCTCCTCTCCGCCTCTGTGGAGCCGCACCATACGTAATGACTCGAGCGAGGTGTCATTTGTATGGAAATCCTCGCACATCTCTGGTGGAAACGCAGCCCAATGAAATAATACAATAAACAGTACGATCATTATCGATTACGAATATTATTTTCATAAATATTACTTATATAATATATATTATATGTAGTATGTGTCACACGATATCAATAGTACATTACTAGCGAGGCCGGGAACTGACTGGTTGCCGGCTGAATATATAAGGTCCTAATTTATTAGATACAGATATTTTTACAGCTGATAGTACTCTCGGTCTCTGGAGTATATTAAACCGTGAAACATTATAGCTTTTACCATGTTTTTTGGAGAAAACGGAAAAACAAATTTGCTACGTAAAGACACCCTGTTTATGTGATTATTAAATGAAAACTCTTTGAACAGATTCTCGTACTTCTTTTACGTACTACTTAACTGGCACTGGCCACTTCATTTCGATAAATTAAATACATGATTGTCAATGGCATGTTATTTTCCGTTGGATTGTGTCGTTTGATGACTTGACAGACAGTGTTATAGTGACATGTGATAATACACATGATGATTTTTTTAGACGAAATTATAATTAATTTTTTTGTTAGGAAAATGAAATCAAAAAAGTTACATGAAAAGATTTCTTAATTTATACTTAAAGTTAATTATTTTAATGTAAAGTATCATGTGCTAAAATATCTGCAACTAATAAATTAGGACCTTATATATAGACGGATAATATTGGGCCGGCAACCCGCCACTTCATGGCCGAGGTATGTATAATGTTTTACTCAAACATGCAATGAAACGAAAAAATGTATTTTCTTTCTAAGACTTTAAAAGTCAACTACATAACTAAAACTTTGAAACACAACAAAAGTCATATACGACACCGACATTTTTTTTTGCATGTTTAGGAGGACAGCTCATTATTTTTTTTGCGTGTTTAGGAGGTATGCATTTTCACTTTTATAAAGCGGTATTACACGATGCGATCCGTCGGGTCCAATCAATCGCATGACGACTGAGATAAGCAAGGTTCACTCGGTGATTGGGTCCAACGGGTCGCACCGTATAATACTGCTTTTTAAATATTAATTTGAGTAGATATTGTAGGTATTTTAAATTAGATATATTTATAATTTAAATAAATATCTGCAAAATTTATATTATATGTAAAACATTATGATGTATTTGTATTTTTATAATATATGTATTTATATGTGTATGTATTTGTATTTTGTGTTTATTTTTACATTCCTTAGCATCATACGACTTTTCTCAGCTTTGCACCACACCTACTATCAACTTTTCTTATCTCCTCAACCCAAAGGTTGTCTGGGAGAGATCGCTCTTTAGCAACCTCTTTCAAACATGTAGGTACATTTATCATTTGTTTTGTATTTGTCTTTGAGGTGCAATAAAGAATTATTGTATTGTATTATATTGTATTTAGCCAATGATTGTTTTTTCTTATTCTAATATTACTTACAGATAATTTTTAGCTAAAAGCCAAGATGCCGAGTCACAAACCTGTCAGAGGAAAATTAAAAAAGAGGCACTTGCCGGCCTAGGCAAGCAACGAAGTACTTACTTCCCGGCCACATAACGACAACATTTCATTGCATGTTTGAGCAAAAATATTTTAGTCTGGGGCGTTAACGCTGAGAATCCCTCATTTCGCTCAGGATTCCACTTTAGAATTTTGGAATCTTGGAATCCATCGCTTCAATCAGGCTTCAATGAACACCTTCCTCGAAATGATAACATTAATACCAATTTCGGCTATATGAAACTATTCTTTATGTATCGAACTTTTGGACCTTACTACGTACTATATGTCTTCGGCCGGCAACCCCTTTCGTTGCAGCCTCTGCAGTAATGTGCTATTTCATCACAGTTGCTGTCTAAGCGCGCCATTGCTTGCATGCATCGCGAGAGTAATAGTAAAGTGAAATTCCTTAGGGAGTAATAGATATGTCTGTACGTTATAGAATAATATTTTGTCTTAAAACTATTTTTTTTTTGGCCGCAAATATGATGAAAAACATTGTATGCATCACGGTCGGTATCGGTAAGCGGATTACTAACTCGAGTCATTAAAAGCCCTCCGCCTATGGCGTCGGGCTTCTAACACTCTCGTTAGTAATAGGCATGATGACTGGCAAGTCAAGTCAGCATCTTTTTCCGAACTGTCAAAACGATCACCACTATGGAATTTTCTAAGAAATACTCAAAAGTGACTTCACGTTTGAGTACTGCCAAATGCCAAATGTCATCATCCCTATTCCGTACTTAGGTAAGTAAGGGAGGTCCCTTGATGCACAATGCACTATTACTTGTATAGGTGGAGTACAACGGCGCGGTGGAAGCGGTACAAACGCTGGCGGGCGCAGCGGGCGCGCTGCTGGCGGCGCACGCGCAGCGGCCGCTGCTGGCCGCCGCCGCCGCCGCCGCGCAGGCCGCCTCCGCGCTGCTCATCGCCGGCCTGCCCTACATCTACCTCTCCTATGTATTCTACATCCTGCTCGGATCGCTCTTCCATTTCAGCATCACCATGGCGAGGTACGGACGCGATATGGTTACATGAAGCGTGCTAAAATGCTGCTTATAATTATCAGCCTCTCTCAGTCCACTGCTGCACTTAGGTCACCTTATTAACTATTTAAATGTTCATAATCGCCATCTATTGGGACGCCAGCAAAAGCACCTGACACTTACTCGTACAGGAGTTGACTAAGAAAAAATTTTCAATTTTGACAAATATTAATATTGTCACACTATAAAATAAATACTTTTTAACATTACTTACAAACTTCTCCTTTATGTACTAAATGTAGATTTATAAATGAGCAAAATATCGTGATTCAAATAAATAGTCTCTGTTAGCATTGCTACTTCCACCTTGCGAGTAGAGTTATGCTTTAAGATTGCTCGTTTTAACGAAGGTATATTGTAATCACTTCCCTTTTCCCGTCCCGTCGTTTAGGTTGTGGTGAATTAATGATTTTACCCTTAATTAGGGGTGCAGTAGTTTATTGCCCGCCTTATTCTGTCAGTGATATGGGTCAAAATCAAACCAACATTTTAATGTGACTCAAGGCCCATTAGATAAGGGGTAACACACCAACATACAATAGGCTAGATCATTTTCTTACTTGCCAATTTATTTGAAAGGCGTGATCGTGGTCAAACGTCTACCTATTATGAATGAAAGAAAAGGTTATGAATCATGAAGTATTTTTAGCGCCTGAAAAGTGTACACGTCACGCCAATGTCACTGGCACAAGCGAACCAAAATAAACCTAACTAAGATAGCATGAACTCTTTCCGAACTCCAAACTGCAAAGGCACCTTATTCACCTTGAGCCGCCAATGGCACAGTGCCATTGCCAGTCAACAGTCGTTCGGTGCGTCAAAACAAGATTTGGGATAGGATTCGAAACACTTTTAATATTCTATGTACCTATACACAGATGTAGCTAGTGCATGCATAATCGTTGACCATTGAATTTTCACGAATCCACCCGAAATCTTCCGACTGTTTCTATGAGCTTCAATATTAATTACACTGTACAAAAACAAATTGTGACATGTGATTATGCACGACATTTTTGCTCATTGCAAGATATAACTTCTGCAGCCCTAGTGCTAAAGCCTGTACCTGCAAAAACCATTCATATAACACATTTAATGCCAGTGACACACATATGTGATTTAACACGTTCGCCTCCGGTACTGTTTCACTAAGTGCTTATACTATGCCGATCGAAATTATCTGATAGAAATCCTATGCCAGTGACACGCATGTGTGACCGAAAAGATTGTAATCCTATGCCGGTGACACAGCACGTTCGTATTTCGATGCCACTGGCATAGGAGTGAGAACTTGATTAATGCTAGTGGCATAAGAATAAGATTACTTTGATCACGTATGTGTGTCACTGGCATAGGAGTACAGTTTTTTCGGTCACATATGTGTGTCACCGGCGTCGAACGTGTTAATCACACATGCGTGTCACTGGCATAGGAGTTCTATGATATAGTGAAACAGTATCGGGAGCGAATGTATTAACACCGACATGTATATCGTTTCAGTGCTAAAATAGCGAGTCAGCTGAGCGACGAGAGCTGCTTCGGGTTGATATTCGGCATCAACATGTTCGTAGGCGCGGTGCTGCAGTCGCTGCTGACGCTGGTGCTGAACCAAGCGCTGGCGCTGCCCACGGACGCCCTGTACGGCGCGCTCGGCGCGCTCTATGCGCTGCTGGCGGTCACCTGGCTCTGCGGCTGGACCGCTCACGGATGCCGCCAGAAACGGGCCGCCGGCGGGCATTAACACGTTCGCCTCAGTACTCTTTAGCCGCGTATCCACTAGAGGCAGCTTCGGGTCGAGCGGCTGCCGGAGAATTCCATGAAAACATCTACTTTTTGTCGCTTACGTGTCGCTATGGTAGCTACCCTAATAAAATATGTTACCTGCTAGGAAACACTGTCAATCTCAAAGCCTTGATATGTTATTATTACACTGTAACTCAGGATACTCAGCTCAGCTTCAAAAGTATTGAAAAGACCGTGTCGCTTACATGTTTTCATGGAATGCTCCTGCCTCACTCCGAGGCTGCGCAAGTGGAGACGCTGCCTCAAGCTGAGGCACGCCGCGACGCGAGACAAAATTAATCGCCGCGAGCCATATTTTGTCGGTCTCTGTGCCGTGCTCAAAGGCGCCTCAACCCGAGCCGTGTGTTTAGTGGAGACGGTCGCTCGTGAGGCAACAGCTACGGATCAAGCTGAGGCGACACGCCTCGAGCTGATCCGTAGCTGTTGCCTCAAAGCGAGCAGCCTCAAACTGAGGCTATTTGCTTCAAGTCGAAACCGCTTGACCCGAGCCTCTAGTGGATACGAAGCTTCACTTGTGCTTAATACCTACTATGCCAATTGTTATCTCATAGTCCTGCTTTGCCAGTGACACGCATGTATTTACACTACTCCTATGCCGGCGACACAACATTTGTGTTAGAAATGTTCGTAGTCATGCCACTGGCGTAGGAATAAGAACTTGATTTCTGCTAGTGCATAGGAATAAGGTTATTTCAATCACGTACGCGTGTTATTGGCTTAGTTCAGATTTTGTTGATCACAGATGTTGTGTCACCGGGATCGAACGTGTTAAGTGTGCAAACTGAGTAGATGTTCTAGCGAGCCGTGCGCCGTAGCGTCCATAATAACAAATTCAAACGTAAGCGAGTGACTCGAGTGGACGCGCTGTTTGACGCTCGCCGCTGAGGACTTTTATTAAGACGTCACATAGAGAATCCGGATTAGGAAACCGGTTTTTTCATATATTTCAAGACCTGTTTGCATTCCCTAGTAGGGTTTGAACCAGTAGTAGATTTTTTTTCTCTCATGTCAGACGATTCGAAAGTGCTTATTAATAAGCTTACTTGAATAAAGAATAGTTTGACTTTGACTTTGACTTTGACTAATCCGGATGCGACAACGGCGTGCGAGTGGAACAGCGCTGTGCATATCGTCGCCGCATGCGGTAGCGTCAATGTGACTATTGTGACTTAAACAATGGCTCACACTAGCCGACCCGTCCGCCCGTGGCATGCCAAGCGTCGGATTCGACATGGAACGTAGAACGTAGAGTCCTCCTTAAATCCCGCCACGTTTCTAAACCAGTCTGCATTTATAGTCTACTTTCAGTACTTTTGTTACCAGTGATAGTGAACAGTATTTGTTAATCAGTAATTAATAGTACGGATGTTATAAATGTGAACGTTACTGCCTGTCTTGTTACATTCTTACTGACATTTTCACTTCGCTTAACATTTCTGACGACTTTGCCTTACTTGTGTATGGCTGGCAACTACGACAAGCCCGTGACAACCATCGTCAATCAATATGTTAGTCACATGAAAAAATCTTAACACCTGTCTTATCAATACGCATATGCATTATTATTAGTGATGGGTGCAAAATTTTAGTAAAACTTGTCAATTGGGCATGAAAGACCAACATATGTACCTACTAGGGATGTAACGAATATTCGCATTCGCATTCGCGAATATTCGCATGTTTTAAAATATTCGCATTCGTATTCGCATTCGCAAAAAATTGACGCGAATATTGCGTATCGCATATTTTTATCTAATTATTTCGTTCATTTAAGGCAAGAAGTACTACATTCTAAAGTTGACCTTAATGCCTAGATGTCTAGGTACAAAAACATGCGACTCTAAAAATTATATATTTTAACTGAATGATGAATAAAACATTATATTTCAGTATTTTCAGTTAATAAAATACAAATGATACGTATAATTAAACAAAACATTCGTGGCGATTGCGAAGACGGTGACACCTAGTAGGTTTGGAGTCAAACTAATCGCTTAGTTTTGAATTTACTTCTGAATACTAAGTATTCAGTATAATAGGTATTTCTGGTAAAATGTCCCTAAATGTCTACTAAATACTTCATTAACCAAAGATATTGACGCAAAAGGACCTATTCTTTGCGTTTCATTGCGCAAGTGCAATATTTTGGATTTTAATTGAATGTTTATTATTATTTTCAACTTTATTGCACAATATTGCACATACAAAAGAGTATAAATGGCGGACTTAATGCCTTTTGGCATTTTATACCAGCAATGTATATATAGGTATGTATAATACCCAATATTCGCATTCGCATTCGCATTCGCGAATATGAATCGCAAATATTCGCATTCGCGAATATTCCTAAACCGATATTCGTTACATCGCTAGTACCTACATCCATAAAATATACGCATCTATACCACAGAATACGTCATATTAGTACAAGTACAGAAAACCCTCTACAAAACACGTTTAAAAAATAACGACTCTTGCTACGATACTATTAAGTTCAAATTCCGACCGCGCAACGCTAAAATGTCACGTAGAATTGCGCTCTCTTTCTATCGCGTAACTCGTACCGGGATAAGGTTGCCTCCTTTTTAAATATTGTTTTTTTTATTGTTCATTGTTATAATCAATTCTCTGATAACGGGCGAATTAGTACGTAGATATTCGACGAACAACTGTGCGAACGACGAACAACGAACGGTGACATGCGTCACCGCTCGTCCGTGAGGCCCTACTGATGGCTCCTGCGAGTGGCCTTTACAGTTCGATACCTACTACACGCGTGAGCGGGCCAGGCCTGTTTATACACCTAAACATTGTAAGTTCAAGATTCCGAGATAGGAAATAAAGTTTGATACAAATTTTTCAATAACATTCGTATTTTTCTTGGCTTAAATGTCCCCATATGTAAATATTTAAGTTTTGTTAATGTTTTGCACCCATAGTTTCGGTCACTAATTATTATTTCAGATGTAGGTACATACATAATTTAGCATCATTAATTATTATTTAATTCTAGAAAAATTTAATTAATCTTCGCGTATTTTGATTACACCTACAAAGTAAATAATAAAATGATAAATAAATAAATATCTTGGTACATTTTACGCAAATCGACCTAGTCCCACTTGACTATGTAAAGTTTCCTGAAGGTATGAATATTATATTTTTCCCTGAAAGCTGTCGTCTTATGGTTCAATAAAATGCGGTACTTTTATTTTACGTCCTACGAAAAAAAACTCGCCAAGAGCATGTCGGGCCATGCTCGGGTTCGAATTCCATAGTCATTTAAAACTGATAGGATCGTACAACATCTTAAAGTATCTTACGGTATATTAATGTTTGTTTGAGGGCCTTCAGATTTTAGGCCGTACTAGTAACAACTATTATTAACTAATTCCTGATATTCTTTACACTGACAACACTGTTTTTAGGACGACATTAGGTTATCTTCAGACACACCTAACACAAATCGTCCCTTTCGTAAAACTTGTATATTCTATTTTAGATTGGTACCTTGGTACTGTAAAACAAAACAAAATTAGTTATAGTGTATTACCGCATTTCGGTTACGTATAGCAATGTGCTACGAAATCGCTTCAAAGTAAACAAGTAAAAATTTTAAAAATTCTACAAACATTAGACTGTGATAATAATTATAATATGTGATTTAATGTGTAAGTAGGTATACATACATGTATGTCCCGCTTCGGTCATGTGGGTAAACATTAATCAACGCCTGATGGGTGGAATCAACCACGAAAACCGAAAAATTAACATCTATATCTGTTACTCCAACTACGGGTTATTCCCAACTGTTACCACCAGGGTCGCGTTTTATAAAGTTACATTTTACAATTTCGCTGTTTGCCTCTCTAACGCACGCACATATTGGCTAGAAAGACTGGGATGTTTTCCTACCTGTTACCACTAAAGCGTATATTATTATATTATATAGCGTATAACTCAGGATTTAACATTAATATTCTCGTAATGTGTGATTAGGATTACATTTTTAGGAAAACTAGTTAGGTTACCAAAAGGTTTTTTTTCTGAAACGTTACAATGACGATAACACGTGTCACTGTGACATTTCGCCATCTTTGGTATTTTTTTTAACGTATATTGGAATCCGATTCAGTTTTTGAGTTTAATATATTATAAAGCTATCCATGCAACACATGGGATGGGACCATCCCTATGGAAGGATAGGTAGATGGTGTAAAATGGGAGAAGCCTATGTCCTGCAGTAGACCAGTATAGGCTGATGATGATGATGTCGGAAGTGATGTGATATCCTATCAAGAATTTATGTCTGGTAATACAGAGCTTTAAGAATAATCTAAACGCGGACGGAGACAACGGCAAAAGCTAGTAGCTTTCTCGACTGTACCAAGCCGAGAAGTGTCACGCGATTAATACATTAAAACATATCTTAAATTTAGGATGACCTTTATCACGATTTACACAATAACGAGTTATATGTAATTTATTAACATCGTTGTGTACCGATGGTTGGTTATTTCTGAAACGTCACAATGGTAATGACATGGGACAGCGTGTTGACGTGTATTGGAATTTAAATATAGATTTTTAGAGTATAGATGCCCGGACCTACTGTCAAACTGTCAACATTAAGCTACTCTTTTCTGTCACATATGCATTTTTATATAAGAACTGAACATTCAAATAAATATAGTGGTAACTAAATAAATTGGGAATAAATTTTCCCAGCTGTTACCACCAATCAGTTTTTAGTGCTAAGTATAACAGGTGAAAACAAAATTCCCAGTTGTTACCACTGGAGATCTGTTGGTAACAGGTGGGAATAACCCCAATTACGCCTCAATTCGAGTAACAGAGATATCCGCTTCAAATTTGAGGTGTTTATGTTAGTGCCCATGTTGTTTATTAACGTTTTATAATATTATCAACAATAAATAGATCAAATGTATGTATTCACTAACTACTTATAATTTATAATGAATAAAATTATTATTTTATCTTGTTGATTGTTGTTGGGAAACAATGTATGGTATTATATTATCAGTTTGTTGATATTGAAAGATATAATTATTATGTTGGTGTATTTTATAAGTATAATATTCATTTAGTTAATAAAAACCTATTGAGTAATTGTTATAAAACACGATTACAAATTAAGTGTTGTCTCATTTTTTCCTATAACATAGTGTTTAATTTCTTTCAGCATTTATAGGACAAGAGAATTAGATCCAAATGAAGCGTTTTGCGAAATGAATTCCTAGCGGGATAGAAGTCCGCAGCAGAACCAAAGTCATCATCGTTCATACATCATCATCACACATAGTTTTAAAATGAATTTTAACTAGCACATAGGGCGTTTGTGCACTACACTGACTTTTACCGTCCGGTAGTCCGGTTTTTTACGGTCCGATATGCCACGCCATTAAATGTATATAGTAGCTTGTGCTCTATACGTAATTTTACCGTCCGATAGTTTACTTTTCCTCATTCCGGACAGTATTTTTCCGATCCGAGGAGACAGCTATGAAAAACGTGTTATTGCTTGTGCACTGCGTCCGGAATCGCACTGACTTTTACCGTCCCCGATAGTCAGATTTTACAAAATTGAACCGTAAAAAACCGGACTACCAATTAAATAATGGAAAGACGGACAAGTGCACAAGCCCATCATCCGTTTTTTTCATGCTACTATGCCGCACCTCCGAGTAAAAAGACGGACGAGTGCACAAGCCAATCATGCGTTTTTTTCATGCCATAATATCGGACCATGAATACTCGGTCTGCCGGACAGTACCTAAAATTCATTGTGGTGCACAATCGCCCATAGAGTTCATTTTTATACAGGGTGGTCCAAACCTTGACGTCAAAAAATTTTTTTTAGGTTCCCTACGTCATGGGCTATCAGAATATACCCCATGTATGTTAGCCGATTTTTTGTAGTTTTCGAGTTATGAATTTTTGAAAATTTTTTTTTTGGGAAATTCTGGAATGAAGAAATTTATTAATAAAAAAAACTATTGGGTTTTTTAATATTTTCTTTTTGTAAAAGTATTACTACAAATAAATCATTTACTGACAAAAAAATTAGCGTCCTCACTTTGATACAAGTAGGATAAAAAATGCCAAATTCAAAATTTTACGTTAAAAATGCATCAAAATAGCATTAATGTACGTAAATAAAAAAAATTAAACATATCCCAAGGAGTTTTGGTAATGTAATGACTGCCTTAGACCTTAAACCTTCGTAAAAGCAAAAAAAAAGTGATACTTAATAATGAGGATTTTTCGGAGTAGTCGGTCAAATACATTTACATTAGCAGGCAGTCTTTACATTACCAAAAATCCTTGGGATATGTTTTATTTTTTTTATTTACGTACATTAATGCTATTTTGATGCGTTTTTAGCGTAAAATTTTGAATTTGGTATTTTTTATCCTACTTGTATCAAAGTGAGAATGCATTTTTTTTTGTCAGTAAATGCTTTACTTGTAGTAATACTTTTACAAAAAGAAACTAGTTAAAAAACCCAACATATTTTTTTTTATTAATAAATTTCTTAATTCCAGAATTTCTCAAAAAAATTTTTTCAAAAATTCATAACTCGAAAACTACAAAAAATCGGCTAACATACATGGGGTATATTCTGATAGCTCATGACGTGAGGAATCTAAAAAAAATTTTTTGACGTCAAGGTTTGGACCACCCTGTATAAGCTGTCCAGTTACTGGGAAAGGCCAGTTAACTGGCTAACTATCAATTTACCCTATTAGGTAGGTACAAATATCGTACCTTCATTAAAAAACCGAATTTACTCAAAATTAGATTAAGTATCTTGAGATTTTAAGATGAAACGAAATAACGCAGAGATGAGCATGGGTTGACGTCTATAGTCGCTGAAAAATCCCGTCGGCAAACGAAATAGGAGACTATCCTTTTATTTTCTATGAATCTGTGTCAACTGTCAACCAATCCCGAGTCATAAAATGTAACATTTTGTGATGGGTCTTCTTTTTTATTAAAGGTTTTGTGTCCATGGAAAGAACATGTTATAGGTATGTTATATTGTGTTAACAGTAAGGTTGTTTTTCGTTCTGAAATTTGAATATAGGTACTATACCTACCATTCTTCAAAAAAACCAACCAAGAGCATGTCGGGCCATGCTCAGTGTAGGGTTCCGTAGTTATTAAAAAACGGCTGGGCCCATTTTGTTCGAAATAGTTTTATTTTGTAGTATTCTATAAGCCCACAATTCATGATTTTATTCATATTTTTGGACCTACGGATCAAAAGTTAGAGGGGGGGGGGGGGGCATTTTTTTCTTCTGGAGCGATTATCTCCGAAAATATTGACTTTAAAAAAAAAACTTTCTTTCAAGACCCTTATTCTTTTAGAGACCTATTCAATGATACCCCACGCTAGGATTTACAGCAAATAAAAAAAATCATCCCTACTTCACATTTAAAAGGTATGTGATAGGTATGTACATTCTTTTTTAATAACGTTCATATTTTGAAGTGGATGATTTGGCCGATTTCGGGAAGTCCCGGCTACGGAGTACTCTTCATCCGGGCCACCTATAATGACCAATACTTAACTTCAAAACTACAGAGGTACATACATTTTCCGACCTGGTACATTAATTATGTTTGGTACATATGAGTACTGCATTTACAGCAAAATCGGGCTTAGTGGCCCGGCCAGGTAGGACACGTTTTAAGTTGGAGATAAAACCAAAATTGTGCTCTGAAAGTGCGTGATTATGAAATAATGCAAGTTTGCTTACTTTTTTTTACTTTCAGCTGACGAATGGTATAGACATCATGTTCTTTCCGAGGACCCTTCAGATGATGACCCACCAAAGAAAACTAAAACTTGTAGGTACTCAGAAAATATATTTTCATGTTCATAAATAACATCTGATATTCTATATAACAATAAGATTTTATTATGATTGGAATGTTTTACATAATATGGAAGGATTAATTCACTATACTTTATTAAAATATAATAGATTGTTTAATTCACACAGGCGCAGACCCAGGACTTCATTCAGGTTGGGTCATGGACCTATGATATGATAGTATTTTATATTTAAAACCACCTAGGCATACCTAAGTCCAGTGTCAGGGGGGGGGCAATTGCCCCTCCCCCCCTCCCCCTGGATCTGCGCCTGAATTCACAACCCTGTAAATAAACTCTTTTATTTAATTTACTTAAATTAAACTACTGATTGTTGATAGCTCATGATTAAACAAATCAAGCTTTATTGATAGTGATCAAAACACCTATAGCACTTACACTTAAGCCAGGAGTCTGCTAGTTGCAATACTACAGCACACAGATCAGTACTATTTGTTATATTGTGACACAAACATATTTGTACATACATGATGCATGGCTGTTTCCAACTGCAGTAACTTTTATGGTTTTTTTAGCCTTTTAATATCGCTACCAAATCTATTATCAACATTTTAAATAAACAATTTTTTGACTGCCAGTTTCAATCAAGACAGGTTGAGTAGGTCCATGAAACAATGCTGCATATTTTAACTCTTATAAAATTCAGACTTGTAGCATTGTATGGTTTGCTAATCTTGCTACAAACTTACTTTATGTAAACATATTAAGAAATAGTAATAATTGCACCTTAATATAATTTTAATATAATTAAGCATATTGCATTGAAGCAGGCCTAGTTTTGATATACACATATATACATATTAATATGAAGATTACTGCAAAGGTTGGCAAAACAATTGTATGTAGCTGTTGCCTTGTTTTGGCAAAATCTTGCTTGCGCTCACGTTTCTGTTTAGCGGTTTCTTTAACGGCACCTTTCAGCTTCCTCATTGTGACTCTAAAAAAATGTAATCAAAAAGTAGTAAATTAATGATTGCTGCAAATAGACAAATATTGTAGAGCAAGTACTTACACAATTTTCTCTTTACTGTATTAAGAATTCCCTGCTAACCATTTATACTTAGAAGTAAATGACGTTGGTTAGACCTATGTATGGGTAAATAGTAATAATATATAAGTAACTAAGGACGTTATTATGATATCAGTCCTATTTGTTACGATTCAATACAGTAACAACAGTGAAGAAAACTTAAAAAAATGTAGAGATTGTAATGTTATGGACATTTCACCTTTTCTCAATAAGACCTCCAGAAAATAATGTCAATAAAATTTGCTATGCGATTTCTCCGGCGAAGAGACAGTAGAAGTGTTGTGTTGTAATAAATTAATTAGCCACGTAGATGGTATGTGTACATTTTAATGTAATGTTATGACGGCAGCACTGACATCTCACACTACTGACAGCCAGCGCAAGCTCGACCAGGGTCGCGTTTTATAAAGTTACAATTTACAATTTCGCTGTTTGCCTCTCTAACGCACGCACATATTGGCTAGAAAGAGAGCCAAACAGCGAAATTGTAAATTGTAACTTTATAAAACGCGACCCTGCCATAGACTTATTAATTTATATATATATAAATTAATATATATATATATTATCTATATTTTATCTGTGGTTCCGTCAAAGAACATTAAGAAGTATCGGTTAATGCATAGACATATAAAATTGATAGACCGAGTCTATTTTATCTGTGGGTGACGCGGCAATG
>JALPQI010007424.1:0-56945 GCA_025490895.1 Thaumatotibia leucotreta
ATCACTGGATGGTAGTAAGGCAACCGTGCCGTATGTGGCTGATGCGTTAAGGGAATGGCTGGCCCTAAATCCTGGAGCCACCGTGCCAGAAAATCCAACAGTGCAACGGGCGTGGGATGATGTGGGGTGCAGGACTGTGATTGGAGGTCTTGTCGATGATTCTGTGGGTGTTAACCGGGCTAGACTTTTGGCTGTGTCGCGGCCAGAGTCAGGGGCATGGTTACACGCGCTACCTTCGCCTCAATTAGGTACTTTACTCGACGGTGACTCTTTGCGGGTGTCCGTTGCTCTCCGCCTGGGCTGCGATGTATGTCAACCACATTTATGCATCTGCGGCTCCATGGTGGGGGTCGACGGGCACCATGCTTTGAGTTGCCGTCGTTGTACCGGCAGGCATCCGCGTCACCATGCCCTCAACGACATCGTCCAGAGGGCACTAAAGTCGGCTGGTGTGCCGTCCGTCCTCGAGCCTCCGGGTCTTAGCCGCACAGATGGCAAGCGCCCGGATGGCCTGACGTTGATTCCGTGGGAGAGGGGGCGGTGTTTGGTGTGGGACGCTACGTGTGTCGACACCTTCGCCGCTTCTCACATTGGGCGAACAACCCGCGGCGCTGCGGCTGCGGCGGAATTCCAGGCGGCGTCAAAGCGGCAAAAGTATGCACCCCTGGGCCCGGGGTACTCGTTTGTTCCTTTTGCGGTGGAGACGGCGGGCTGCTGGGGCGCGGACGCGAGGCGTTTTGTGCGTGACTTGGGCCGTCGACTAAGGTTGAAGGGAGAAGACCCGCGCTCCGAATCGTTTTTGGTGCAAAGGCTGGCCATAGCGATCCAACGAGGTAATGCCGCAAGCATTATGGGCAGTTTTGCACCGGAGGCGGTGCGGAGCGGACTTTGACTAGTTACTATTTGTAATTATTTTTAGTTAAGGTTTAAGAAAATTGTTTAATTAATACTAATTGTAAATATTATGAATAAATAAATTATTTCTGATTCATCTCATAACTATTATATTGATATTATAGTATATACTGCTGTAGTTAAATACTAAAAAATATATTTTGTTATTATAGGTAGTACTAGAACTACTCTAAGTTATTTAATAAAGACTGATTTGTTGCATTGATTGTTTTTTTTACACGTTCGCAGCTGCTTCCTCGCTTTAGTGTGGGGAAAAATGTTGTGTTGCACATGGGAGCAAAGTTTGTTTAATTATCGTGCCTTGAAACCCTAGCAACGCTCGAGATTCCATTTTTAAACCACTCGCTTCGCTCGTGGTTCAACTATGGAATCTCTCGCGTCTCAATATTGGCACGATGATTAAACAACCACTTTCCTCCCTTGTACAACAAATAACTAATTTTCATTTTTGTTTTCTTTGGGTCGTAACAAAAGTTTTTACTGTTCAATATGCAGAAGGAATATTAAAGAAGATCTTAAATAAATAAAATATTTTAAAAATGACTAAACATTTATTTATTTATTTATAACTATCATAAATTTTGCCTAATATTCACAAAAGCATCGATATATAGTTTTGCTTTTACGGCCCCAATACATTTTTTGTGTGTAGAAATAATAATAAATGTATGACCGTCATATCCATATTAATCTTTAAATCGCTACCTGAAATCCGCTCTCTAATCGTTATTGAACACGCATTGTATTAAGGAATCACAAATGATTAGTTATGTTAGGTAAAAACGTCTTGGAGATGGTACATTTTTTTTTAATATTATAGTTTTTTAGTGTGTTAAATACACACGGACAATATACAGGGTATTTGGTGGTTACGTGCAAAGCTTTAAGGAATTGACAGACGAGGTGTTTTTGAACATTTCTAGCCATAGGTACATGTCTTAGACGAAACTCGATATATATATTTTGATTGAAATTCTAAGGATTTTAGAAAAATACCCAGAAATTGGTAGATTTTGTTACTAAAATTAATGTTCATGTAGTTTTGAAATAAAAGTATGAAAACGGATAAACTCGCGTATATTAATTAATTTTAACTTCATTCCGACGTTTCGAACACTTTACAGGGTTCGTGGTCTGCGGGGAATGAAGTTAAAGTTAATAAATATACGCGAGTTTATCCGTTTTCATAGTTTTATTTCATGAATAATCCTCGCGGTAACCGAAGAGTAGTAAGAGTGAAATCACGCACATGAAATCACGACTAACTGCATCAAAAATTTTTTTTATCAATATTAATTTTTAGGTACAACTCGCACTTGACCAAAATTTTGAAAATGCCAAAATTGTTATCTCAAAAAAATACCTGATGTCTCCTAAGACAGCTGCCTTGTATCTTCTATAGTTTCCGATTTCCCCATACTGTCCGACTTAAAAAAAACACTCTGTATATTGTTATATTGTTTTGATATCAAACTAATACTATTAACTCGTATCTACCAAATTCTGGGTGTTTTTCTAAAAATTATAAATTTCAATTTTAAACAACCGGCCAAGAGCATGTCGGGCCACGCTCAGTGTAGGGTTCCGAAGTTTTAAAAAACGGCTGGGCCGATTATGTTCGATATAGTTTTATTTTAACTTATTCATGATTTTATTCATATTTTTTGAATCAAAAGTTAGAGGGGAGGGTACACATTTTTTTTTCCGAAAATATTGACTTTAGAAAAATACTTTATTTGAAGATCCTTATTCTTTTTAAGAGACCTATTCAATGATACCCCACAGTTGAGGAGGTACCCGAAAAAAAATATGTTTTTTTAGTTTTTATTGTAACACTTTCTTGGCATGATTAATATGTATACCAAATTGCAGATTTCTAGTATAAACGGCCACTGAGCTATGGTGCGGACAGACGGACATGGCGAAACTATAAAAAATCGAGTTTCGTCTAAGACATGTTTGGCTAGAAATGTTAAAAAATATCTCGTCTATCACCTCCTTAAAGCTTTGCACGTAGCCACCAAACACCCTGTATGACAAAATAAAATTAAAAAACTCATGCTCGTTCTGTGCATTTTAAAAGAAACAACAGTCCTCATAAAATCGTACCTACCTTCCATTCCAACACTATTCTGTAGAAGAATGGCGACACTGCAGTTAACGATAAAACATTTAATTAATGTTACACAGCATTACAGTCTTAACACGTGAAGTTCAGCAACTCAACTACAGATGCCGTAACCGGCGCCAATTTTCTGTCCCTCTGGCACTTGCGTGTCTCACGTTTGACTTGTATTGTTGTTGCAGTCTGTCCTCGCGCCCGGCGACAGCTCGCGATGACTTGCTCCGTGAGGCTCGAGCGCCTCCGCGGCGATGAGGGACACGCGAGCATACGCGGTGGGGAGAAATCTTACACGTGTGAACACTGCGGTGAACGTTACACTGACAAGTTTATTTTAAGGAATCACATACAACAGACTCACCGTTTGTTTAGACACCAACAGTTATCATGTGCTTTTTGTAGTTCTAAATTTCATAAGAAATTGCTTTTACTAGAGCACGAGAAGAGAGATCATGGTGTGTCGTATTTCATGTGTGATGTGTGCGAGTACACGACAGGTGATAAGAACAGTTTGCTGGCTCATTTGAGCATTCACAACGTAAATACACAACCAAGTCGTGAGATGACGCACGCTGGCGTTAAGCCTTACACATGTAATCTTTGTAAGTACAGGTGCATTACTAGTTCAGATCTACGGAGGCATCAGAGGATTCATACTGAAGAGAAGCCGTTTAAGTGCAGCACATGTGACTTGAAGTTTAATCAGGAATCAAACCTACGACGTCATCAGATGACACACACTGGCGTTAAACCTTACAAATGTAATTTCTGTGAGTACAGGTGCAATAAGCGTAGTAACTTGCGAGATCACCAGAGGATTCATACTGGAGAGAAGCCGTTTAAATGCAGCACTTGCGACTTGAAGTTCAGTCAGAAATCACACCTGCAAACTCATGAGATGAGACACACTGGCGTTAAGCCTTACAATTGTAATCTTTGTGAGTACAGGAGTATTACAAAGGTACACTTACGAAATCACCAGAGGATTCATACTGGAGAGAAGCCGTTTAAGTGCAGCACATGTGACTTGAAGTTCAATCAGGAATCAAACCTACGATGTCATCAGATGACACACACTGGCGTTAAACCTTACAAATGTAATTTCTGTGAGTACAGGTGCAATAAGCGTAGTAACTTGCGAGTTCACCAGAGGATTCATACTGGAGAGAAGCCGTTTAAGTGCAGCACTTGCGACTTGAAGTTCAGTCAGAAATCAGATCTAAAAACTCATGAGATGAGACACACTGGCGTTAAGCCTTACAATTGTAATCTTTGTGAGTACAGGTGTATTACAAAGGTACAGTTACGATATCACCAGAGGATTCACACTGGAGAGAAGCCGTTTAAATGCAGCACATGTAACAAACAATTCAGTCTGCGACAACACTTACGAAGACATGAGATGACACACGCTGGCGTTAAGCCTCACAAATGTAATCTCTGTGAGTACAGGTGCATTACTAGTACACATTTACGAAGGCACCAGAAAATTCATACCGGGTAGGAGATATTAAAATATTGTCGAACCGGGTTACTCACGTATTTAAGTCGATGATTGCTTGACATGTTCGCCAGAATCAAGCCATGACAATAGGTCATTCTTTGTTTTAAGGATTTAGCCACATGCAGCCACGTATTTCTGAGGGAAGACGCATTGCGTGCTGCATTACGACCTGCATACACTGGACCCCACCAAGTACTGGAAAGGGATGTCAAGGTCTTCACGCTAATGGTTAAGGGAAAACCGGTTCCAGTATCAATACATCGGTTGAAACCGGCCTATATTATAATAGCAACAATCATCCCGAAGAAACCAGAGCAAACACGACGGAATACCCAGTGGTAACTAGAACAAGATCAGGTCGTGAAGTACGCCGACCATGCTATTATCGCCCGTAGTGACGGTCTCAAGGGGGAGTGATGTGGGGACCCGGGTGTAGTGTTTTATTGTGTACCTATTATAAATTAAAGGCCCAATATAGCGCAAGGTATATATATTTGCAACGATAATGAACACTACCTATTACAATATCAGAGGAACAACGTTCTCGCTCGCAGTCAAGCACAAAAGTGAGGTGTGCGGCCTCCCTTTAGTACTTATGAAGGTATCGCTCTGCTCGCATACACTTCCAGCGTTTATTATTCAGAAGAAAAGAGAGTAATAATACATTACTACCGAGGCCGGGAAGTGAATGGTTGCCGGCCGAATATATGTAGACGGACGAGCGAAGCGAGGCCGGATAGTATTCGGACGGCAACCCGTCACTTCATGGCCGAGGTATGTATAACGCTTTTCTCAAACATGCAATGAAATGAAACAAAAAAATGAATCTTCTTTTTAAGAAATTATAAGTCAACTACATAACCAAGTCTTTGAAACGCAACAAAAGTCAAATACGACACCGACACCTCATTTTTTTAAAGTTTGACCTGTTTGAAAGGTGCATATTTTTCCTTTTAAAAAGCGGTATTAGATGGTCGCGGTCTGTTGGGTCCAATTAATCGCATGCGATGATCGGGGCCGACGGATCGCACCTTATAATACTGCTTTTTAAATATTATTTTGAGTAGTTATTGTTCATATTTTAAATTATATAATTTAAATACCTACTTATAACTGCAAAATATTAGCCAATATTTTTTTAACACTAATATTACTCACAGATAAAGCCAAGATGCCAGGTCACAACCCTATGTCAAATGAAAATTATAAAAGAGGCACTTGCCGGCCTAGGCCGGCAACGAGGTACTTAACTTCCCGGCAGCTTTTTAGGCACGTAACTACAACATTTTGTTGCATGTTTGAGAAAATAAATATTATTTTACAAAAGTACTCGAAAAGGGCCTAAATTAAGAATCACTCGAACTCGAATTGAGTGTCTAACTGACAAAGCACTGGGTGAGTTATGCTGTCCTGGTACATACTTCGATTAAGTATATAATTTTCATTACAATAATTGTTACTACCTGCTGTAACGTAATGTTGCACGTAGTCATATTAATGTCATATTAGGCCGTAATGACGCACCTACGGTGTGTACTGCCGCACTTACCGCACAGGTGGGATGAAAACGTGTTTTCTACCCTCCGGCCGGCAAACAGCACTTTGCTGGCTGCTGCGCTAAACTAAGTTGCCGCCTGCCGGCTCCGCTAAGCACAAAAATAGTATACACACCTCAGCCGTTAAATGGGAAAGCCCTGGAATCACATGTTTGTCGGCCTCGGCGTACAATTACACGTCTTCTGAGACATTTCCCACTTAAACGGCCTTGGATGTAATCTACTATTATGTTTAATAGTGACAGTGCTTTAATCCTACTAACTCACATTCTACCTAATGCCCATTACATCGCAGACCGAATAAAGGAAAAACAATGTTAAATTAACATTTCGATGATGTCATTTCTGACTGGTTAGTCGTATTGTATGAATTTTAAACAAAAAATATGATGTATTTTATACAATAAAAATTTGTTAACTTTTTGAAGATGTGTTTAATTTTTCCCTCAATTTAATTCTAGTTGTTATATTTGAACCACAATCTCCTGTAACTTTTAGTGGTCCTTTATTATACATATACAGTTATATTATTTATATCCCAGTTTCACTTTTCAATCATACCCACCTCATATATTTTATACTTAAAAAAAATGGCTTTCTTCTATCAAAATCTGAGTTAGTAGATTTAGTTCATTGGGAAAGGGTGGGCGTTTGTGGGACATACCGACGTGTGGACTACGTTCTACGATCTACCATATTCGCTTGTTGCCGCCTCTACACGTCTGCGGATGAGTCCACGGACGCTATCGCCGGATGCATCCGCGGACGTGTAGAGGGGGTGATTTGGTCATCTGCGGTAGGTATTTGACGTCCGCGGACGCGTCCGCCACAGATCCGTTTGTTGTCGGTTTTTGTGGCCCTTTCAAAGGGCTCAAGGGCGAGCGTCCGGCATCGCGACCACACGTCCGACGCGCCGTCAGTCGGCCGCCGTCTACCGATGCGTATGCATACGTGCAAATTCGTCGTTTAAGTTGATAAAATAGTTACGTAAAATGGCAAATATGAATCCCTTACCTTACACACCTTACACCACCTTAGAAAAAAACATTCCGGTGAACAACCTTAACCCTTTATAGGGCACCGGTCTCAAAAACGACCACCCCACTAGCCCAGACCAGCACTATCTTTTTGTATTTTTTTCTTGTACAGAATTTTCGTACTATATGATGCCGTTGAGGCTTGTACCCACGATTTTTTCGAGTCTTGCCCATTAAAGGGTTAATGTAATGCCCGCGAGTGGTCGGGGAGGAGGCCCGCGATACTGAACTCGACGGTTGCTGTTTCCCATTATCTTACTCTCGTAGGTTCGCATGATCATTTATGTATAACTGTTATATCCGATGTGCTTTCCAGGAATGTGTAACTCGATATAAAAGTAAACGGAATACAGTGATACGGTATGTTTAAATGAATAAAAATATTGCCTCAAATAACTGTTTATTTATTATTATACTTAAATACATTTACACAGACTTTCCACCAGTAAGTACACCGAGAAGAACAACAAACTAAACAAGAACAGAATATAATTAAAATATAGTACATTACTATAGAGGCCGGGACGAAGGCATATAGACGGTCGAGCGAAGCGAGGCCAGATAGGTCTGAGGTGGGCAACCCCATGCTCCCGGCCGAGGTATGTATAGTGCTTTTCTCAAACATACCATGCCATAAACAACAAAAACATCGAAGTGTTATTTTAATTTATTTTGCATATTGGCAGAATGTCATGATGCCTGTGCCACAAGTTTATGTGGAATGGAATTAAAAAAGAGCACTTTGCCGGCCTAGGCCTACAAGATTTGTATTAAATTTCATTAACGACCTCTTGTCCTAGTCGCACCTGAAACGTCATACTTCGCAGCCTGTTATATTATAAGGAACATAACAACAATATTTCACCGCTTATCACGGCTTTGTCTCTTCGACCTTGCGTTTTGGCATTATTTTTTGGCGAAACTCCACATATCGAGACATACTGTTTAGGGCATAAAAACGATGCGTAAGGGCCATTTGTGGACTAAATCCACAGGAAAGTTGCGTGCCTTATTTCAAATCATTAAATATATGGACATTTCCCAGCTTATACATTTTCGAGTGCTGTGTTTTTGTTAAAAATAATCCAAACTTATTTCAGTTGAAAGTTCAAAAGCGAACTGATAACCTTCGCCCTAGAAAGCCAGTACTATTGGTGCCTAACAGTAAGACAGCTTTGATACAAAAAAGTATTCTTTTTATACCACCAAAATTTTATAATAAGTTGCCAGAAGATTTAATTTTTATAATATAATGGATTTTTAAATGACAAATAATAAAAACCACACATTAATATTATAAACACCTTTATTTTAACCTTATACACGGGCCTTTAACAGGAGGGACAGATATTAATACTATTAACCTAAAATTACTTTATTGTCTATGAAAACGCAACTCAATGAAAACACATTAATCGCATTACATTAATAGGCCAAAAGCTTACAGCTGTACAATAGATAATATGTATAATCAAATTCGAACAAGCTCAAAGCATGAAAGCATTGGTAGCACAAACTTTATTTATTGCCAATATGGCGGAAGGTAACAAACAACTAAATTAGATATATAATCAATCGAACGATACCAATGTGACCGCTCACGACGCTGCTCGATGGCAAGTGAAGTGAGAAGTTCCAATTCTCCCCTCACCTCAATGCGTCGCCTAGCCTAGTGGCGCCGCGTATCGGTCCACATGGTGAACAACTTGGCAAGTCGCTGCTCTCGACAGCTTCTGTACAGGGATCGCAGTACAGCTGTTTCTTGACAGATGGCGTTGTCACCGCACAAATGGACCGGAACCACTTGGGCGACAACATCCGGCCAGCCTGGAGCGTGTTCTCGTCCCGAGCCACGCCCAGATCTTATGCAGGAGCTGAGGACAACAACAAAAATGTCTAAGTTACTTTGTTAGACGACTGTATGAATAAAGCCTTTCAATGTTTAGTGTAAGTAAATTATAGTTTTTCAGTTGGGTGGAGATTGTTATCCCATCGCCGGCCAACTCTCTCCTCACCGTGGCTTGAACTCGTAATGTTCAGATTACAAGTCGTGTATCACCACGCACCCAATAAAATAGCAAGTGGCGTTCACTACGGATACCCACTTACTATTTGATACAACTAACTTACTTACACTACACTTCCTGTACGAGGCTACTGCATTAGATCATAATAATAAACCAAGTCTAGGGTATCTCGGTCAAACTGAAGCCTATAGTAAACTTTTCAAAGCTAGATCAATATAACTTTTATTTATTTTTCTACTTATGAGTTTTACGACCAATAGTGAAGTTAATATTACCTTGATACTTGCTGACAACATCTGGTTCCTGTTCGTAGTCAGAATCTGCTGCGAAGTTGATCCATGGTTTCATGTTTTCAACGCATGCGGTGCCATCGTAGCGCCTCGAAGTACGTTCTGCGCCTCTCATGTCAGCAACTTTGTAGCGGTCTTTACCAAGGACCTCCGTAATTTGGAACGGCCCTTTATACAGCGGCAACAACTTCGTGCTCTGTCCTTCATTCGATTGGCTTGGGATTTTTAGGACAACCAAGTCACCTACCGCATAATTTGGTGCTTTCTTGCGTTTGGCGTCAAACGCTTGTTTCTGTCTTACGGCATTATCCTTAATGTTGGAATCGACTTGATTCCTGAGAGCCGTTACATCCACCGAGTTCTCAACATTATCATCGTCTCCTATCTTCCGTAAAATTGCTACTAGAATATCGCAACCCAACAGCGTATCTATAATATAAAACGTTGTTATTAACGCAACTGAATCAACTTTTAAATTTATCGCAACCGCCCGTGTCACCTGAGCCGATAAATCATTTGTAAACCCCATGAGATTGACAGGGGTATTTAATTCAAATGTCTGCATATTATTTCGCATCGCAAAATCAGAAGTCATTAAAGAACAATCGCTTCCCATATCAAAAAATGCTTTGCACTCGAGTTTGTCCAAAAATATATTTTTGAAAAATGTTTGCTTTGATACGTTAATCATTTTAACCTCCGCGTCATTTTCAATTTTCATATTTCTTTTAGACTTACAAGCTTTTTCTAAGTGCCCCAACTTATTACAAGACGCGCATTTCACGTTGTCTTTAATAGTACAAATGATCCTTCTATGGCCAGGTTCACCACAACGGTAACAAATAATACCGGTTGATGAATTTCTGTTACTACTGGCTACAAAAGTCTCAGTTGCACTACTGTATACTTTATTCTCTGTGGCTGTTTGATTTTGATTCGGAACCGTGGTCGATCGAAAAAGATGTTTGTTTGTTGTACTGCTTTTATTAGATCCTTGTTTTTCGGATTCTGGGTAAATTTTGCCGTGCAAGAATGACGCTAGTTCGTCACAATATTTAAAACTACCCGCTTCTGCAGCGCTTACTATATTTATATCGCCTATAGACCCGACTATGATTGAAATCACGTCACGTTCTCGAAAACCTAAATGTAACCGATCGATTTTGGCTTTTTGTTGAAAGTAAAACTCGTATAACGATTGCTTAGGCAACGGTTTCGATTCTACCAATTCTTTTAGGAGCACATAAGTATTACGTTTAACATGAAATGTGTCTGATAACATATCACTCCACTGTTTCCAAGTCCAATTTGTCCATTTACATTCGTTTTTTTGGAAAGAATCTAACCACATTTTACCGGTATTTCTCAATTTTTGCAGTGCTTGATATGTTATCATACTGTTTGACCACCCAAATGTACGCGAATTGGCCTCAACGACGTCTAACCAACTATCAATATCGTCAATTAATGGATCGAATTCGGGAATCACTGACGATAAAACAATGTTTTGACTCACGGTTGGCAGTGGTTCTTGGCTTCGTTTCTTCTTGTGCCGTCTTTGTCGCTTCCTTGCACGGCTGTCGTTGCTAGATGAGCTACTTGAGCTGCTGCTTGTGGACGACGAAGATGAAGTAGATCGGCGGCGCGACCTTCTTTTCTCGGATTTTCTCTTCCGACTACGTGGCATTGTTGTAGGCGCTCGAGGTACGTAACACTTCTGATAATAAAAACCACACATTAATATTATAAACACCTTTATTTTAACCTTATACACGGGCCTTTAACAGGAGGGACAGATATTAATACTATTAACCTAAAATTACTTTATTGTCTATGAAAACGCAACTCAATGAAAACACATTAATCGCATTACATTAATAGGCCAAAAGCTTACAGCTGTACAATAGATAATATGTATAATCAAATTCGAACAAGCTCAAAGCATGAAAGCATTGGTAGCACAAACTTTATTTATTGCCAATATGGCGGAAGGTAACAAACAACTAAATTAGATATATAATCAATCGAACGATACCAATGTGACCGCTCACGACGCTGCTCGATGGCAAGTGAAGTGAGAAGTTCCAATTCTCCCCTCACCTCAATGCGTCGCCTAGCCTAGTGGCGCCGCGTATCGGTCCACATGGTGAACAACTTGGCAAGTCGCTGCTCTCGACAGCTTCTGTACAGGGATCGCAGTACAGCTGTTTCTTGACAGATGGCGTTGTCACCGCACAAATGGACCGGAACCACTTGGGCGACAACATCAATGCTAATTTTATTGTATTAGGGTAATATAGTTTCATAATAATAATATGTTTATTATATTTGTACGCCACAAGGCACATTATAGCTGTTCTTTAGTATTATAAGTTGCCATCGTTTTGTACCTATAATGAACGAATAAATGATTTGATTTGATTGCATGTTTGAGAAAACCCCTTTGTTCATAAATGTCCTCTAACATATTCGACACCGCGTACCCACCAGGTAGGCACTCGTAAACTTCGCTCAGATGCCGGCGTACCCGCTAGGAGGGCACGCATCGTATTTTCGCTGCCTCGGGGCTGCTACTAACAGAAAAGTTAGTAAGTCTAATTACTTTCTTTTGGGACATCGTAATCTATTTTTCATCACACTTGTTGTCTAAGCGCGCCATTACTTGCGTGCGTAGCGGTAGTAATAGAAAAGTGAAATTCCCTAGGGAGTAATAGAAATGTCAGTACGTCATTTAATAATAGGTATTATGTCTTAAAACTTATTTTTTTGTCGGCAACAGTAATATTTGCCAATGAAATTTGGATTGACCTTGTAGGAAATAGAGTCAAATTTCTTTTGTTTTAGGAGACCTTTTTATAGGTCTCTGGGCGGCTAGAGGGTATGCATCACGGTCGGTAAGCGGAATACTAACTCGAGTCATTCGATTCTTCTAACACACTCGTTAGTGATTCCGTACTTACCTTTTGATGCACAATGTACTATTCAAGATCGATAATTACGTTATTTTAGCACCACCATGCGGATTGGCTCCAATATCTCCTAATGCGGCTCACACGCATAGGTAATAGGAGAAGCCGACGTCCAGCAGTGGACAGAGGCTGATGGGGTGATGTTTGTTACAAGCAGACACAGGTGCGATTTTTTTTGTTGTATGTATGTTACCCGACATCTCCGAGAATCGTGAACCGATTTTTTTTTGTGATCGAACGTGTATAACCCCGAGATGGTCCCGTTGGCACCAAGTTGGGGTCTGATGACGGGATCTTGGAGAAATCGAGGGATCTCTTCAAATGTTATAGGTATATGTATGGCGCTTTTGGTTATTTCATTTACAAGAATTTGCATTCAGAAGTAGGATTTGATGATAGGAAACCAATGATGGAAACCACAGATGATAGGATCTTGGAGAAATCGATCGAAGTTAGTTGTTTTTAAATTTTTAAATCCTATTTTCACGTAATTGAAAGAAGAAGGTTTATTCCATTCATCATCAACATTCAGCGAGGCAAACATAATAAATGAAACTAGACATAAAAATTGTATGGAATTCTTTATTCAATTGTTTTTTCTAAAATGTATACCTACCATTAATAGATAACAGTTAAATTGTATACAAATGGTGATACAAAACATATCTTAGTGTTATTGTTTCAACAACGTCTCAATTTAAGCTTTCACGATTATCACTCATATTTTAAAAATGTCTCAATTTGGTTGGCATTCGATCCGATACCTTCGGAACAAATGCCGGAGTGACAGCGGTATGAGCGAGTGACACTTCATCGATCAACAGTATCGTCACCGCCAAAGGGACGCTATGTGTAACTGCATTCTATTAGAGATATTGTGGATAAGGAGCATTCCATGAAAATATGTATTGTACAGTAACCGGCAAACAACTTGAACCAATGTCCTTGCCTGCGCAGTAACGAGTTTTAGACGCATTTAGCGGTGGGGGGCGGGGTGCGACGGCGGGGCGACCGCGGCGCTAACGCTATTGGTCAGTCAGTTGAAGTTTGCGTCCCGCGCCGTTTTCACGTCCCGCTGTCTCTAGCATACACTTGCGTGCATTAGAAAGTGACTCGTTAATAATTACGAAATATTGTAGAAGTTTTATGTTATATTTTATTGTTGTTGAGTAATGATATAGATACAATACGAAACTCGAACCATGCCGAAGCGAAGCAATACTGTGCTAAAGAGACAAGCTAGGAAAATGGTGTACGATGTGTATTGTTTTATGAAAAATCATGCAAAGACCTGAGTTATATTTCTACCATGTCCATAATATAAAAGAAAAACCTTTTGAATTTTTTCCACTTAAGAATATTTAAGATTTTTATATTGAAGATATTTATTTCTCTTTTTTATTCACTACAGTAGGTAAACGAAGAAAACAGCACAATTGTGTAAATTATACGTATAATTTGCAATGAATATAATAATATTGTCTGTATCACTCAGGAAAGTTAAAATTTAATGAATATAATGTTAACAATTTTTTTGCACGTAACTGTACGATGCGCAAACTTTCCCCCACCACGCCAACTCTGGTTCAAGTTGTTTGTCGGTTACTGTATTGTGTTGCACTGCCCTACAGGGTTTCATAACAAATAACATGTATCATCATGTACTACCTGTGAAAGCAATAAATATATTGAATAGATCTACTTTTTGTCGCTTACGTGTCGCTATGTTAGTGTATGGTGAGGGTTCGGAGTTGAATGAGAAACGAGTGTTCAGCTTAAACGATGCTTTATTACTGCCCTAAATACATGAGTAAATGAGGCTTATAATAGTTATAATAGAGCCTATGAGCTATGTACATAACTGTATCTAGTGTACATACACTACAGTAGCTACCCTAATAAAATATGCTGCTAGGAAACACTCAATCTTAAAGCCTAGGCTTATATGTTATTATATGTTATTATTACACCGTAACTCAGCTTACTAATTTAATTTTTCAAAAGTATTGAAAAGACAGTGTCGCTTACGACAATGTATTCATGGAAAGCTCCATAACTGCATTCTGTTAACGCAGATTACTTGAGACTTGCAATAGGACAAGGAAAGTAAGGCTGAATTAATAAAGAATCTCTCCGCTAACATTTAAGTAATCGTATTGGTCCGGTATTATTATTATACCTCTCAACTGCGAACAAATAAAACATGGAAGCCGCACGCCATGCCTTTCAAAAACGGTCCTGAATTTTAGTTGACATGTGTCACCCCGTAGAATTCCAATATCAACCTATAAAAACTTAGACCTCCATTTAAAAATTCATTTTGCATTAACGTCAAAGGTGTTGCGCCGAAATATGCGCGGTGTTAAGAAAAGCGCTATGTCCTGCCCATCTTGGCACAATTGAACAATTGTTTTGGGGGCATTTTTGAGCTGGCGTTAGACGTCTATGTTATATATGGTCGCCGCCTCTCAATTAAATAGTAGATTACTATAGAGGGCGTGAAAAGAAGGGTTACAAGCCAAGTGATAGAGATACGCGGCCTGGAACCTTGTTTCTCGCCGTGATTTGTATAGTGCTTTTCTCAAACTTGCAATGAAATAAAAAATAGAAAGTGATTTTCACAGTACACAAACAAATCAGTCAAAGAACGAAACGAATCTACAAAATAATAAAAAAACAACTTATACGTCAAATTGTTTTTTTTAACTATTATAGATAATCTTTTACCCGGTGACATTGACATTAGTTCTTTTTTTGCGGTGAAATGCCAAGATGTTCTGTCACTTTACAAGTTACTTCCGGTATTTAACTTTTAAAAGCAGGTTCCTTCCGGTAGCCTTGGACTGCAAAGTAGTTATGAAAGCCTTTACATATCAAGTTCAATCATCGAAACAGCGAGATGGTACTTTTGAATTGACGTACGTAATGCCAAAATTTCATTGCAAGATTGAGAAAATGACAAATAATAATAGATAGGGATAGGTAGTATTAACATGTTATCAGTCAGCCACATCATTGATTTCAATTATTTTCTAGCATAGTGTTTACGTGTCACTGGACACACAAATCTTCTCTGCAGTTGTAGCGCCCTAAGAACCACCCTACACGGACCGCTTCAAGCAGTCACTTTGTATGGGACCTGCAGGCAGACTGCAAAGTGCAAAAATATGTACGGAACACTTGAAGCGGTCCCTGTATGGCGAGTCTAATGTGTTTGTAAACCTGAACTACGCTTATCACCAGTGTGTACCATCTCATGTCTTCGTAGGTGAGCTAAAGTCCTGTACTTTGAGTTGCATGTGCTGCATTTAAACGGTTTCTCCCCAGTATGCACCCTCTGGTGCCTTCGTAAGTCTGAACTAGTAATGCACCTGTACTCACAGAGATTACATTTGAAAGGTTTAATGCCAGCGTGTGCCATCTCATGTCTTTGTAGGCAACTTTTTCGACTAAACTTCAAGTCACATGTGCTACATTTAAATGACTTCTCCCCAGTATGTACCCTCTGATGTATTCGTAATTCTGCACTAGTAATGCACCTGTACTCACAGAGATCACATTTGTGAGGCTTATCGCCAGTGTGTACCATCTCATGTCGTCGTAAGCTAGATTTACAGGTGAATTGCTTGTTACAAATCCTGCATTGAAACGGCTTTTCCCCAGTATGAATCCTCTGGTGCCTTTGTAAAACTGAGCGAGTAATGCACCTGTACTCGCAAAGATTACATTTGTAAGGCTTAACGCCAGCGTGTGCCATCTCATGCCTTTGTAGGTAATTTTTTTGACTGAACTTCAAGTCACATGTGCTACATTTAAACGGCTTCTCCCCAGTATGTACCCTCTGGTGTATTCGTAATTCTGCATTAGTAATGCACCTGTACTCACAGATATCACATTTGTGAGGCTTATCGCCAGTGTGTATTTTCTCATGTCTTTGTAGATTTTTTTTCTGTCTGAACGCTGGGTCGCAAGTTTTGCATTTATATGGCTTTACCCCGATATGAGTCATATGGTGCCTTCGTAAAGATGGACTTTTAAAGCACCTGAACTCACAAAGATTACATTGGTAAGGCTTATTGCGAGCGTGTGCCCTCTCATGTCTTCGTAGGTTTGATTTATGTTTGATTTTTTTGTTACAAACGCTGCATTCAAACAGCTTTTCCCCATTGTGAATCTTCTGATGTTCTTGTAATCTTGAATATTTAATGCACCTGTACTCACAAAGATTACATTTGTATGGCTTATCCCCAGCATGTACCATCTCATGTCTTCGTATTTCCTGTTTTAGCCTGAACTTAAAGTCGCAAATACTACATTTAAATGGCTTTACTCCTGAATGTAACATTTGATGTGTTTTGAGCCTTGATTTGTGGAGGAATTTCAAATCGCAGTGGCTACATTGAAAAGGCTCTTTACCAGTATGTGTCAGTTTGTGAAATTGAAAGCTTTTGTTGTCATTGCACTTGTACTCACAAACGCTACATTCGTAACTCTTTCCCGTGGGGCGTATCTTTTGTTGTTTGAATGGATAATCTTTATTAGAACATAATATATTAGCGATGCGTCTACCATCTAATATTGTATTTATATTGTGAATCTTTAAGTGAGTCCGCAAACTTTTCTTGTGGCCTGTCGTGTACTCACACACATCACACATGAAATTCGACACACCATGTTCGCTTTTCTCGTGCTCTAGTAAATGAAATTTCGTATAAAATTTAGAACTACAAAAGGCGCATGATAACTCTTGTGTTCTGGACGAAAGATGAGAATGTTGTATGTGTTTCCTTAAAACAGTCTTCTTAGTGAAACGTTCACCGCAGTGTTCACACGTGTAAGGTTTCTCCCCACCGCGCATGCTCGTGTGTCCCTCATCGCCGCGGAGGCGCTCGAGCCTCACGGAGCAAGTCATCGCGAGCTGTCGCCGGGCGCGAGGACAGACTGCAACAAAAATATCCGTTATCTCGCCTCGCTTAGGACATATTGTGATCAATTGTAGTTTGTTTCGAAATTTAAATCGCGCACGTGTGTTTAACCTATAACTTCATAGAATATATCTACTCTGCTCGTCTACCGGTGGCAGTAGAAAAAGGCGGATAATTTCAAACACTGCATTCGAATAATTCCTTTGAGTTTAATTTACGGCCTACCTGTGGAACATAAAAATATATATAGTTTGTTTACAATTTACATTGAAGAGATCATACTAGAATTCGCAATGTTTGAAATATTTTTTCATATACAAATAAATACAAATACGAATAATTTATTCGATATAACGATAGCTATGATAAAAAAAATCTAGACAGTCCAAATTAAAACTTCACTGATATCTCGAAAATGGTTCACTTAAAGAAAAATGGCGTAGTTAGGAGTCGAACTTAGACCATACTTGTACAGCCAAAAACAAAATAAGGCGTATATGAAAATGCTCAAAAAGATACTTACTACTTAACGTACGTAGTACGTACGTACTTACTTACTTAAATATGTTATGAGTTACGACGTCCTTATTACACATAATTGAAGTGCACCGAGACATATTTTTGAGCATTTTCATATACGCCTTAGTTTGCCGTTGACTGGATCATATAAATCGGCGAGATTAAGGTACTCCTCTAGTGCTGATATAGAAGCTGGTACATACGCGAGACCTCATAAGTTCTCTCATCTTCGCTCGGAGCATCCAGCTTGACTCCGGGCTCTCCATCTGAAGCAAACACAATCAGTCCACGGCTGGACTTAAGCCTCTCCTGTTACAGTCCAAGTTCATAAATATGTGTACATTATTTTACTTACAGTATTGATATAGGGTGCATTCTCGTATACAGATTTATGAACTCGACTGTATTGATACTGACTGTATGCATATGGACACATTAGGAGGAAATAATAGCTTTTTCACTTATAAGGACACCCAATTAACGTGAAATTAAAAAAAAAAATCAACAGGTTCTAACGAAAATTAAAAACTAAATTTCAATAACATCGTCAGCCTCCGTAGCCTAGTTGGTAGTGACCCTGCCTACGAAGCTAGAGGTTCCGGGTTCGAATCCCGGCGAGGGCATTATTTGTGTATTTATTTATCACAAATATTTGTTCCTTGGTCATGGTTGTCTATGTATTTAAGTAACTATATGTATCTATCTATTATATATATCGTCGCCTGGTACCCACATCACAAGCCTTAATTGAGCTTACCGTGGGGACTAGGTCGATTTGTGTAAGATGTCCCAAAAATATTTATTTATTTATTATTTATTTATTTATTTAAATAACAACTCGGTTTTGTTGTTAATTTTATGAACTATAAGTCATATTATAATATAAAAAAACCGGCCAAGAGCATGTCGGGCCATGTTCAATGTTGGATTCCATAGTTATTCAAAGACGGCTTGGCCGATTATGTTGGAAAAATGTTATATTTTAAAGTATTCCGTAAGCCCACTATTCATGATTTTTTCATATTTTTTGGACCCATGGATCAATAAAGTTAGAGGAGGGGATACAATTTTTTTAATATTCTAGAGTGGATATCTCTTATAATATTGACATTAGAAAAAAACTTTATTTGTCAAAAACAATGAGGGAATCTTTTTACAGACCTATTCAACGACACCCCACGCTATAGGAACACAGCAAAATAAAAAAAATACTATTACGGGAGGTACCCTAAAAACATATTTTTCTATTGCAACAAACACACTCCGAATTATGTTCTACAGTACAGTATCAACCCTATGCCACTGTCGGTCACGTGACATGTATCTTATTATCAACACCGTAAAGTTGAACATACGTCTGAGGTATGTCACCTCAGTTGCAGAGGGTTAAAATAGGGTGTCATTTAATCGATCTGCAAAATATTCCTCTTTTGGTAAGCAAAAATATATATTTGGTCAGCAAAATTGGACAGTTGGTTAGCAATTGAAGGTCAGAAAGTATTTTTAAACTAGTTCGCAATTAATCTAATACTGAGCTGCTGAAAAATTATTTGGTTGGCACTTTGATTACTTGAGCGGCAGTAAATTATCCGCCATAAATCTGATTTTCTTAAGCAAACTGTGGGTAAGCGCATTAATTCAGTTTGGATTACAATTGAACTGATCCGCTAAAATTGGTTCGCAAAACATCAGTTGATCAGCAAATTCACCTTTTACTAGCCTAACAAGTTTTTCCTTCAAAAAACTTACTGTCCATTTATAAAATGGGTGCAGTAATAATTATTATATACTGGATGATATGTCTTAGAGATGAATTAAACAGAAAATTTATTATTTTTTGTTAAAAATCAGTCAAACGAGGTTGCCTGTTTTTACAAAATAAATAGATTAACATACCTACTTTATCAAAATGTAGGAAAATGGTGTTTACTAAGTATTATACAAACTTTGTGAAACGCTGGACTCCGGCTATCTTTATATTTAGAAGCTGTACCAAAGATACTTTTGTCTGTTATTGAATGTTTAGATTCCATGAACTTTGACAAATTTGTTGAATTTGAAATCAAACGCCACCAACTTTATTATATTAGATTACCATTGCTTTAATAAGCATACCTTTTAATTAAACTACTCCCAGCCATGTTTTGTCTGTCCACCAATTTTTAAATGTTGCTGATCAAGTAATTTTTTTGCAGCTCAACAATTTATTAAGCAGATAAATTATAACAAAAGCAGATCGATATTGGTTATAATGGTGTTGGTTTGTGATTTTTTTGCTGAAGAAGAGTTGTAGATCCATTTTTATTTAAGTATTGCCAGCAAAATTTTTATATGCTGACGAAATGATTTAATAGCAATTTAATTACTTCCCGTTAAAATAGGCCTTAATACGACGATACAGTAAGGAGCATAGGAATATCTTTGGAAACAAAATGTTCAGATATGTCGTGGTTACTGAGATTTCGGGTAAATATAATAAACAAACATTTGATGGTAATGCTAAGGGCAATGTCAACAGTTTTGCTAGGAGAAGTAAATGTTGACCAAAGAACTGTATGTAGCTACGATGGAAACCGCACGCCATACTAAATTGCCTTTCAAAAACGGTCCCGAAGTTTAGTTGACAAGTGTCACCCCCTGTTCAATGCATCACGGTAATGAATTTCAATGTCAACCTATAAAAACTTAAACACCATTTAAAAATAGTTGTGATTGGTCCATCAAAGATTTGATTGGATTGTTGCGCCGAAATATGCGCGGTGAAAAGCGCTATGTCCTGCCCATCTTGGCACAATTGAACAATTGTGTTTTAGGGGCATTTTTGAGCCGGCGTTAGACGTCCATGTTATATATGGTCGCAGGCCTACTAGCGCGAAAATCGAAGCTCGTAAATTTCGAGGATTTTTCTCTGTCACTCCAACGAAGACGTCATTAGAGTGAGAGAGACAAATCTTCGAAATTTACGAATTTCGTTTTTCGCGGTAGGGCCGCAGGTACGTAGTTACTAGCTAGTACATTCGTGTTGAAGTTGGTCTTGGTGCAGTAGTGAGGGTCCCCTGGTGCAGCCGAGAGGGAGGCGCTCCAGCAGCACCGAGCAGGCTCTCGGCGCAGCCCCTCGGGGCTCCTGCGGGGCCGGAGCCGCTGGCGGGCAACCTAAATATTATAACAGTTTTTAAATTCTGAGCACGGGATATTCGTCTGTAAGAGATTCATTAAATGATAAAGGTTACAGAAAGTATTCATTTAAAGGATTTTTTTTTAATATCAATAGTTACTGTGTGAGTGAAGTACTGAAACTAAGCAAGCATACATATTGTTGACAAATTAAATACCTGATGTATGCTGATGTTTAATGAATTTATTGCTGAGATAGAATTTGAAGTTTATAGCGTTTTGAGCACAAGCCTGGTTTAAGCCTGGGTATAATTATTTTATAACTCACCACAAAAAACAACCACAGTGTACAACAATATGAGTCTAACTCAAAATCATGTTATGAGTCTTTTCCCGTGGACATTTTAAAAGTTAAGGGCTATGAGAGTTAATTTTCTTATTAAACCCTTATTGTCATTTAAAGGCACTCCTTTCATATTGAATTGTATGATAAACATAACGACTACACTTCTACCAGTTGCTTACTATTGGCCACAGGAAAGAGGGACTCTACAGTTCAGCTGAACACACACTTTTACTTTCCTGTGGTTGATAATTAACAGCCTGTAGTAATGATTTTTATCATACAATGCAATGAAAAAGGAGTATGTCTTAATGAAGATAAGGCTTTTATAAGAATATTAAGCTTTATAGGCCTTAACTTTTAAATTTTCCACCGGAAAGACTTCAAGCATGGGTTTGCGATTGACTCATATATCTTGAATGCTTCTAAAGTATTATAGGATGTAGTGGAATAAGCCTGGTTTCATTATTTCATTACTCACCGCGAAACACGACCATAGTGACTTTGGGGCGGTGCAGGGACTCCGGCCCCAGCTCCAGCTCCTCTTTCAGCAGATGGTCGGTGAACAGATCCGAGCGTGCTTCGTTGTCAGAGGGATAGGGCTCTTCCTTAACATCTGCTCCTTCAATGTCCTCTTCCGTACATTCTGCTTCCTCTTTTACTGTCAATGAAATTATCAATATAACTTCAGAATCAAAGCAAGGATTGGATACCGGATTTTTCTCCACACAAAAGAAGGGTTCTAATTTCATTTTTGTTTGTTCTTCAGTATATAAATTCTTTGTTAACGGAGTAATTCAAAAATACGATGTTGTTAATTACCTTACATAATGAGTAAATGAAAAATAGTGTAAAACATTTTAAAATATTGAGCTATTTCGAGGTATTTAATAAACCGGTTCCAATCCTCGAGTCAAAATATTCTAAATTAGAGAATAGGGTTCTACCAAAACACGAGTGTATAGGTTTCTAAAGTTTCGTAGGCGCCCGTAGGCTACGACAGCCTGTCCTCTCCAAACTCACCGATGACCAAAATTACATCGTCGTGACCCTCGTTCTCGCGTATAGAGTGTAGAGACATCCTGCGACTGAAGTTGAATTATTGTCAAGTTGTCCACAAATACAGCAAAAGCAGCTTTCCTCACAGAGTCAGAACGCGTAGAGAGGATAAGGAGAATATCACAATAACGCCACAACGGAAACAAACAAGGGAATGTGATTAACAAGAGAAGACGGTGAATCGGGTAAGGTAAGGTCACTAAGGAGAAGGAGAGGTGACAAGTGATCAAGTGACAACCGGCGTGATCGGCATCTGACAGCTTGACAGTGACAGCTGACGGGAGGTAATATTGTGCAGCCATATAATGCATGGCCTTGTATACTTGTAATGAACACTACAATAATCGGCCCTCCAACATGTAATTCCTACGAATGAGGGTTTTCGATACTTTTTCTGCCGCTATGGGGAGGTGAGATGGCAGCACTGAGCCGACCGTATAACGAACTGTCAAAATAAATACGCGCATTTAATTTTCAACATATTTATAGGTTTATTTATTCTAAAAACTATTACTTTAGTCATATTGTTACCTAAAATAAATGAATAAAATAGTTCCAAGTCAATTCTCATGAAATTAACAAAGTTATAGTAATTATTTTGAATACCAGTGACTTTGAGCGCCTGTTTTAGAGTTCAATCTTCAGTTCGACGACCATGTATTAGTCGTAATTCATTACAAAATCAATTCTCTTCCAAATAAAATAGAATTTCAATATTTTAGGCCCAGGTGCCTATGAATAGTATGAATCTGACAGCTGTCGAGACCAGGTGCGTACGAAGCGCCGCCTGGTGGCAGAAAAATTATCGAAAACCCTCATTGCACTCCCTTTTGAAATAGTACATTTCCTAACTAGTGCGGGAAAACTTTTTTTCGGTGAGAGTGAAAGTTGAAGCCCGAGTGAAACGAGGGCGACAATCACCCGAATTAAAAAAAGTAACGATTATTTTCATAACAAGTGTGTCAAAAAGAGAAATTACCGCGCGCGAAGCGTGCGCAGAGTTCGTTTTTGCGCACTAGTTAGGAAAATTATGTTTCGCGTAGCGAGACTCTGATCCTGCAGTAACAATTGACTTTGAGGTGTTTATAGCCAATAGGCTATAATTTTATAGCCAACTTTACTAATAGAAGATCTTGACATACTACGTCAGTACGTGAATCAAACGTCAATCCAATCAAACAGGAAGAAGTTGTTGCTGACCGTGTAATACAGGCTTAACCTATGTAGTGAGTAAGACAGGCATTAGTCAATGGATTGACAACGACAATAATTATTAAAAAAAAATCAACTGTCATTGTCAATGTCAATTATGTCAAACAAACTCAGCTTTACGCTTAAATCGTACATCGCATCGGGCGATTTTTCAACAACAATAATATAATTTGTTACTCTCTGTAAAGTACAGAATACAAATTTAATTGAAATATATCATATTGTTTACTTTCCCATGAACTCAGTGATGGATGTGACGCACTCGTGTTGCTGCTGCCTGCGGCGTGCTCCGGACACGGACCTGACGACGCCGTACACAGGGCACGGCATAACGGAGATATATTCCGACATGCTCGAGCAGTGCTTCGATATACATGTACGTCCTCGTTAATATAATGATAATGTGACCGTATTTTTGAAATATATCCAGCCGCTATGGATACATTTTTAATACGTGATTATAAGCGCAGATGCTGTTGGACGGCTCGGGCTCGCGCGGCATCTGCTGGAAGTGCGTGGGCCGCCTGCGAGACGCGAGCGACTTCAAGCGGCAAGTGCAGCGCTGCCAGGCCGAGCTGCAGGCGCGGCTGCAGGGAGAGAACTGTGTCACAGGTAGGAAAGCAATATTCATGGCTGCTTTTAAATAATTACTTGCAGATAAGTGATTTCTGTTATTTTTAGTCACACTAGTTAAAGAACCTGCAGTGGAGCCTGTGTTGTTGGTTGTTAATTATTTATACTTACTATGGCTGTCCTAAACTGAGCAACATATTTACTAAAACTAGAAACACTAGGGGACACATTCTTAAACTAGTTTAAAGCAAGCATATATTAGTACAAACATAGATAAAAACTTTCTTGCAAACAGGATAGTTAATGCCTGGAA
This sequence comes from Thaumatotibia leucotreta, assembly GCA_025490895.1. Taxonomy (NCBI): domain Eukaryota; kingdom Metazoa; phylum Arthropoda; class Insecta; order Lepidoptera; family Tortricidae; genus Thaumatotibia; species Thaumatotibia leucotreta. The sequence goes on from JALPQI010007424.1 coordinate 24,479, forward strand.
TAATTTGATGCATGGCGTGAAGACCTTGATAACTTGAGATGAAAAGTAGAAGAAATTTGAACTTTGATTTATTATAAATTAAATTTATTTACAGAGTTATCAAGTTTTTCACACCATGCACTGAATTTACGCTCTGAAGTTGTGAACGCAAATAGTGTTAACCAGTTCAAAGATATACTTGACAAATTATCAAAAACAATGTGAACAGCTGCCTGTCTAAAGTTAAATGTAATAAATTGTGTATTTGATTCAGATAAAGGGTTCCGCATCAAGCGAGAGATGCCATTTGAAGATCTGCCTGAAGAGCAACCTTATGAGATGTTGTGTAAGTATTTATTGGTTGTTTGCCGACAGACACTATTGGGAGGGTTGAGTGGTCAAACCGATAAGTCGAGAACGGGTCTTAATTTAATCGCGGAAACTTACGTTTAATATTATCCTGATGTTTCAATATTGATGTAACAGGCAGACCGACCATGGGTGTAACATCACGCCCGAAACGTCAGGACAATACAAGGTGCCCACGAGGAAATTTAAAAATTCTAACAGCATATTCCTGAGACTAAAAGAAGCAAAAAATGTTAAATGAGTTTTGGTCAAATCTGCAAAAAAAAAAAATTTTTTTGTTTTTTTTGATGTTTTGAATGTCTTAATACACAAAAAAAGAATTTTATTATTCAAACTATCGCAAAAAATGCACTTTAAAGTTTTTTTTTAATTTACTAGGTAATTAAAAATATTTTTGTTCATTTGATTTCTGTCAATTAAGTGTGACAAGACTAAGACAAAATGATTTCCTAAAATGCGTTTATCATAGCGTAACGGTCTAAAACAGTTTTAAGAAAAAAACAAATTTTCTCTTAAAATAGACTGAATCCAGTAAACTATAATAAATATGACATTTTTAACTTCAAATTTGGACAGAAATCCGCTGTTGAATTTTTTTCCCTTTCCTCGCGGGCACCCTGTATAAAAGTAAGTTTGCGAGCTTAAGACTCGTTTGTCGTTAGAATATGATGATGGATTAAATATGTTTGCTTCAGATGGAGATCCTTTAGCCAAACCGGAGATTATGGACCAAGATGAGACAAACGGTGAGCTGTTGCATAAGTAACTGATGTTCGCAAATAATGTGATAATTATTGTTATTATGTTACCGTATGTTCGTTCACCATCATCACAAGTGCGACAATTGTAAAATATCACTGTTACTGACGTCAAAGGCCTCCATAGGCTACGGCTTGTTTGCCGCCAACATAAAATTATTACTAACAACGTTATTATATCGTTAATAAACTACTTTTTATTTGACAATTATCGCAAGTTGTAGAACAATTTTAATTAAATCGCCAAATGTCGGATTTTCGCAACAATTTTCGTGTTTTTTGTGACAATTGTAATTTAGCTCCAGAAAAAAGTAGTCATTTACTGCTAATTTATTAAAGTTCCTGAACCATATTTTATGTTGGTGGCAAACAAACGCACGGCCCTTCCTGCAAAGCTGTACCTGTAGCATATAGACGCCTCCGATTGGAGAAACAGTAAATTTACAATTGTAGCACTTGTCAACGTGGTCAAATTAGGGCCAGGTGGACGTCCGTGCATGTAGTCAAAACTTGATCATTTTATAGATCTTTATCTTCTTTTAATACTAACTTAAGTAAATGTATGGACTTGTCACCACCCCAACTCTTCCCGCGGTGAGAGTCGACTAAGGGATTGAAGTGTCACTATAACCATCCTTTGATTTGGTTGATGGTGGGCAGCAGCGTCATCATAGTAGACACATTACTGCGATCGCCAATCCGCTTGCCCAGCGTGGCGATCATTATTATGGACTTGTTTAGCTTGTTTAACCCATTCAATGCCGAAGACGCGAATTCGCGTCCTGTGTATGCGTAAACGTGATGCCGAGGACGCAAATTCGCGTCCACGAGATATTTTATTTGCTAGAAATCAACTGTAATTAATAGTTGATACCAAAATATTGTTTAATTTATGAAGGATAATATACCGTCGCTGGTTTCTTGATTTAGTGCATTTGTAATTTTCATAATTCTTATCTCGGATGCTGAAGACGCGAATTCGCGTCCTGTGTATGCGTAAACGTGATTCCGAGAACGCGAATTAGCTTCCTTCAAGTGTGAAATAACCTAATGCCGCAGACGCGAATTCGCGTCCTTCTAGTGTGATATATGACCTAATGTCGCGGACGCGAATTCGCGTTGAAATGTTAACGTGATGCCGTGGACGCGAATTCGCGTCGTGGCGTAAAAGGCGGCGGCATTGCGTGATGATTAAAAATATGAGGCATCGGCAATTAATGTCAGTTGACGTAACGCTCGACCTAATCTGCAGATAACATTCCATAAATCCAGTCTGTCATTTATCTCTATAAGCTCTGATGGGTATTTCTTCCTAATGTGTCCATACGCATAGGTAATATAATATGAGAGGCTATGTCCAGCGGTGGACTGAGATGGTCTCATGTAATGGATTGTGTTTGCTTCAGCTGGAGCGCCTGTAGTCAAGCTGGAGGCTGCGAGCGAAGATGAGACAACTTATGAGGTGTCGCGTAAGTATCAGCTTCTATAACAATACAAAAGTGGCTTAAAATCGCCCATTTATCATCCAGTACGGTCAAAGACAAAGTAAGGTGTACAAGACTTCCCGCCTTTATAAATAAAATGTGTTTGTTGCAGTGGAGGCGCGGGCAGGCGAGTCGGAGGTGTCGGGGACGAGTGGCGAGGACTGCGTGTCGCGTGAGTACAGCTAGGACCATCGCCGCCAGACTCTACGGCAATTATTGATCACGCATTGTAATTAGGGCCACGAATAAACTAAAATAACTCAGTGTTTTTTATTTTAAGTATTTATCAAATGGGTTGCTCACGTAATTTTATTAAGAGTACGTAAAATAACACCGCGTGGTGACGGCAGTTAAGTAAGAATACTTTTACCACCACAAGACGATACCAAAATGTTATTTTATTTATGAAGGATAATATTATACCGTTGCTGATTTCTGGATCGTCGTGGTATCTATTTAGTGCATTTGTAATTTTCATAATTCTTATCTCGGATGCCAAAGACGCGAATTCGCGTCCTGTGTATGCGTAAACGTGATGCCGAGGACGCGAATTAGCGTCCTTCAAGTGTGAAATAACTTAATGCCGCGGATATGCCGTTGAAATGTTAACGTGATGACGTGGACGCGAATTCGCGTCGTCGCGTAGAAGGCGGTGGCACTGTGTGATGATTAAAAATATGAGGCGTCGGCAAGGAATGGGTTAACTCTACTACAGAGCCGGAATGTAATCTCATTTTGACCATTATTGTTGTTCCAGTCGATCCTCTCCGCGCCCGGACACAGCACGCGATTGATTACTCTGCGAACCGCGATCGACTCGACGATGACGGACACACAAGTATGCACGTCGGAGAGAAACCTTACGCATGTAAACACTGCGGCGAAAGCTTTTCTGACACGTCTATTTTAAGAAATCACATACAACACACGCACCCTTCGTCTGGACTTCAAGAGTTTGTATGTGTTTCTTGTAGTTCTACATTCCATAGTAAATTGGTTTTATTAGAGCACGAGAAAAGCGAACATGGCGTGTCGTATTTCATGTGTGATATGTGTGAGTACACGACAGGTCATAAGGACAGTTTGCAGATTCATTTAAAGAGTCACAATGTAAATACACTCTTAGATGGTAGACGTGCCAGTTACAGAAGTTCTAACAAAGGTAATTCTCACAAACAACAGAAGGTTCGCGCCGCGGGAAAGACTTACGCATGTAAAACTTGCGACTACACTTGCAATGACAACAGAAGCCTTCAAATTCACAAAGCGACACATACTGGCAAGGAAGTATTTCAGTGTAGTTACTGTGATTACAAAAGTCACCGTAAAACAGAATTTGGAAGACACGAGCTGGTTCATACCGGAGAGAAGCCATTTCAATGTAGCGTTTGCAATCTGAAGTTCAGGCAGAAAGGACACCTAAAAAGACATGAGATGGCACATGCCGGCAATAAGCCGTACCAATGTAATATTTGTCAGTACAGGTTTATTAACTGTTCAGAATTACAAAGGCACCAGATGGTTCATACTGGGGAGAAGCCATTCAAATGCAGCACTTGCAATTTGATGTTCAATCGGAAAGAACACCTACAGAGACATGAGATGAAACACACAGGGGATAAGCCTTACAAATGTAAAACTTGTGAATACAGCTGTAGGAGTACTTCGGGGTTACGGGTGCACCAAATGCTTCATACTGGAGAGAGGCCATTTAAATGCAGCATTTGTGATTCGACGTTCAGGCTGAAACAGCATGTACGAAGACATGAGGTGCTGTTACACTCTGTCGATAAACCTTAGAAGTGTAATAATTGTGATTAAAAGTGCATTACTTGGTCACACTTAAGATTACACAAGGGGATTTATACTGGGGAGAAACCATTTATTTGAAATCACGGTAACTACACTAGTCGATATACAAGTGAGCATACCTAAATTACACATTCCAGTCAAAATTGAGTGTAGTGTCCGCGAGTGTTCCTTTCTCCCGTAGGTTCGCATCATCGTTTATGTACAGAGATCGGACAAATGTGCGTCATTGTTCGAAATAGTATGGACAAGGACACCAAAGTTGATTAAATAATTAATCATTTTCAGAAAATTACCTATTTGCCACCGTTAACTATGAAAACCTTTGTAAATAGTCACATGAAAACTACGAAATCAACTTTCAAGAAATTATTCGTTTGATTATTCATTTAATCAATTATGGAGTTATGTCCATAGGTATTATTGCAAACAATGACACACATTTGTCCGATCCCTGTTTATGTATAACTGTTATATCCTATGATGCTATAACGAGAAATCTGTAACTTGTTATAAGATCATTGTATCATTGATCGAAATATATGTTTGAAAACATTAAAAAATTGTTTTATTTTTTATACGACTAAAACCTCATAAGGCCTTGTGCCGGGTTCGCCCGAATAGCTACCACCGTCTTACCCGTTAACCTGCCGCTAGATAGTTAGTACTGTGTTCTGGTGTGGGGGTAAGATAGCCGGTGTAATTACTGGCAGAGGCAATCCATCTAAGTCCTCAGGGTAGGCAGCGTATAGGCAATTTTTTTATCACTATGTCCATGGGCCTCAGTTCCTGCTTTCCATCAGGTGGACGAGCGAGTGAGAGCTCAGTTGTCTACCTTAGTCACGTAATAAATTTTATTTTTTATTTTTTCGTAAATGCATTGAAAAACGTCATTCGATGCATGCGCAGAAATGTCATTCTTCACTCGTCCCAAGTCTTGCCACTCGCCTTTGGCTCGTGGTAAGATATCTCGGGACTCGTGAAGTAATGGTATACCTTCCGCACTAGCATCGAAATGTACTATTTTGCGAAGCAAAATTACGATTGTCACAGAAAACACAACAATTGTAGCAAAATTCCAACATAAGCCGAACCGAACCTCATGTCAAGATTTAATGAAAATTGTACTAAACCTTGCGACAATTGTATGTATGTATGTAAATTCTTCATTGTACACAAAACACAGGCAAAAATAGACATTGTTACAAAAAAAATCACAGGTACAAAGGCGAACTTATCCCTGTAAGGGATCTCTTCCAGTTAACCTTTGAGCAAAGGAGTCGTCTATATGAAGCAAAAGATAGACAAACATACCGTGTACAGTGGAGAATATATTTGAGTAATACCAAAAACTTAACTGTTATTATACCTACCAAGTCTACCAAAAGATAAACTCATACATCCAATACACATACACGGTGGAATTTAATCGGTGAACAGGAACCCATTTTTCTAATTCAGTAATCGATGGCGGTCACGTTTATGTAGTACTTAAGTGGAACCAAGTTTTTTTTTTAGCATAACAAATTTTTATGTTGAAATTAAACTTTAATTAAAATTTATTGTCACCCTACTAATGGTTTAGTCTGAATAGTTTAATACCTCTTTTCAAACTATCAGCCATGCATCGCTCTTATTTTACATAGGAATAGAGTCTATCGCAAAAATTAAAGCATGTGAGTGGTTATTGCTCATTTATGTTTTAAGTTTCTATGGCTGATAGTTTGAAAAGAGGTATTAAACTTTTCAGACGAAACCATTAGTAGGGTGACAATAAATTTTAATTTCAACATAAAATGCTAAAAAAAAACGTGGTTCCACTTAAGTACTACATAAACGTGACCGCCATCGATTACTGAATTAGCAGAATAGGTTCCTGTTCACCGATTAAATTCCACAGTGTATAATTAAAATATATGTATATATATAAAAGAAGAAGCTCCCTGTCAAAGATGCACGCACAGCCTAAACCCCTGATCCTAGAGACTCCAAATTTACGATTTTATAGACGAGCACTAAGAAAGGATTTTTCAAAATTCATCTTCTAAGGGGTTGAAATGGGGGATTAGTTGAACTATTTTATCCGAAACTTCGCAAGAGTATTCTTTAAAGTAATGGAGTAAAGGTAAGTCTAAGGTTTTTTGAAAATTCCGCCCCTGAAAATGGTAAAAAGGGTGACGAAGTGAAAAAATCAAGTTGGGTATCGTTTCTATGGGACTATCGGGGCGTAGGTAGATCACGAATACAATAACCATTTTAAAATTTAACCCGGCGGACGTGAAATACTATGTACACGGTTATGGTGTGATGGGGTAAAATTAAAAAAAAAATACAGTTTTATTATTTATGTTCATTTCTGGTTCCAAAGATTCCAAAGGGTTTAGCAGCCTTACCGAACAAGAGGTGCCTTTCCCCACGGATGAGGTCAATATTTTAGGTGGTGTACTAGCAGGACCTAAGAATACTCCATGCTTAATATCAGCTCTAGATCTTCTTTTGTTTCAGAGTTATTCAAGATAATGTAAAATATACAGGGTGTCGTTGAAAGTGGCATATTTCGTAAACTGTTCAAGTTAGATCAACCAAACAAAATTGTGTTTGATAACAATAAAATAAACTACAAAATGCATATTTTTAACCTGCATCTTGTCCTTATTTTTCATAATAAAAAAAAGTTTCTTGTTTTTTTTTCCATATTTTTTTTTATTTCACGTGGAGGTACACCTACAAAAAAAATATGCATACATAGCCACTAATGTCCACTGTATATACAAATAAAAATATTTCCGTAAATCATCGTGCGTCATGCCAAAAAAAAAATTTTTTCAGAAGTAGTCGTTACTGGCATACAAATAAAGTACCAGTGCAGTGTGAACATAAGTTAGTGTGTAGGTATACAATCTCTCGACACTTACCGCACAAAATATCATTGACGTAAATTGACTTATTAATCAATCAATCAAGCCATTTATTTCCAATAGAAGTTACATTAAATTTGTATACATGCATGCATATTTACATAGATTAATTAAATAAATTATTAATAATATTAAAATTATAGCACTGTTTGCAACACTTCAATTAATTAAATTAAATTAAATCATTCCATTCTTTAACATAATTATTTTAGTGACTAAATACTATATTTAATTACTATTGGATGTCCATTTCTGGACGAAGGCCTTATTAATACATTTGCTTTATAAAAGAGAGATAAACATTTGACACATAGTATTGTTTTCGACATTTGATTTGTTGCATTTTATGTTGGAAAATGGAAAAAATTAAGTGTAAGTCTTGTGAAAAAACGTTAAAAAATATATGTGGAAAGAAAAAATGCATACAAACTTGACAAGAGGCTGATTTATATAGCAAATGCACTAATAAGTCAATTTACGTCAATGATATTTTGTGCGGTAAGTGTCGAGAGATTGTATACCTACACACTAACTTATGTTCACACTGCACTGGTACTTTATTTGTATGCCAGTAACGACTACTTCTGAAAAAAATTTTTTTTGGGCATGACGCACGATGATTTACGGAAATATTTTTATTTATGTATACAGTGGACATTAGTGGCTATGTATGCATATTTTTTTTGTAGGTGTACCTCCGCGTGAAATAAAAAAAAATATGAAAAAAAAAACAAGAAACCTTTTTTTATTATGAAAAATAAGGACAAGATGCAGGTTAAAAATATGAATTTTGTAGTTTATTTTATTGTTATCAAACACAATTTTGTTTGGTTGATCTAACTTGAACAGTTTACGAAATATGCGACTTTCAACGACACCCTGTATATTTTACATTATCTTGAATAACTCTGAAACAAAAGAAGATCTAGAGCTGATATTAAGCATGGAGTATTCTTAGGTCCTGCTAGTACACCACCTAAAATATTGACCTCATCCGTGGGGAAAGGCACCTCTTGTTCGGTAAGGCTGCTAAACCCTTTAGCGCGTAGGTTTCTTTGAGGGTGTAGGGGTGCTCTAAAAGAGGTTGAGTCAAAATCCACTCCCTAGAGGGTGGAATGGGGGTCCAAAGTTTGTATGGCGAAACAAGATTAGTTGGACTATTTGTCCGAAACTTCGTAGCAGTATTCTTCAAAGTAATAGAGTAAACATATGTTGCAGCATTTTTGAAAATTTAAGTTTGCAGTCCTAGGTGTGAAATAAATACCTACATGAAATCTCTTTACATATCATCTTAGGACATGACACCGGATACATAGTATTTCCGGGTTTTATTTAAAGTAAGTAACATCAACATTACGTAGCAAGTTTGAGAAAAAGCATTTGTCGGCCGAACCGCGGGTAAAAGCACCATCCGCCACACTTAAATCGGTTAAGGCAAACGCGAGATAATCGCGGGAAAACATTAACACGCAGTGAATAGATATCAGTACGCGGGCGAAGCCGCGGGCAACTGCTAGTATTACATATACGTACATATACTACACATCAATAAATAGAACCAATTCACAAAATGTCGGAGAGCCACAACTTTTTCAGATTGTTCTTGAGTGACGCTACAGACTGGGACTGTCTGAGGGACAATGGAAGCCCATTCGACAATTTCAGTTCAACAGCCAAAAAATATCTAGACTTACGTACGCGACTTATTACACGGCAAAGCAAGAGTTAGGTTAGCACTCGAACGCAAGCGGTGATTACTACCGTCAGCTAAATAAACAAATCCTTCGGAAAGGTAAGGGGGCGAAGAAGGATTGGAAAGGATGTTAAAAAGTAAGGACAGGATATGCACGTCTCTGCGACGACGGATCGGAAGCCATCCGAGCTGAGAACGAAACTGAGAAACGTGGTCATATTTTCGCGAGCCAAAAATATATCTGAATTTATCTGATGCACACATATTGCAGACGCTCGAGCTCATCCAGATCAATTGACAATTGTCAAAAGTTTCGTAAAATAAAAAGTAGTTTATTAACGATTTAAAACGTTGTTAGTAATAATTTTATGTTGGTGGCAAACAAGCACACTAAGAATAGTTGGTTTGTGATTGTCACTAAATTGTTAATTTTCTATTTTATTATTATTGTTAAAATAATGACGATTAGAGACCTTTTACATCTCTAAATCTTAATTTCTCTTTATTCTGACAACTAGAGGACCTTTACATCTCTAGTAGTATAGATATAGATGCGTAATAATATTGTGAACTTGTACAATAATAATTATTTTTGTTTAATATTATGATCCTTTATTTATTTCTCTTTTTTATAAAAATGTCTATTATAATCATTTTTTTTATGTAATAAATTCTTTAATGCATGTTATTTTAATAAGATGTATTATTATACTGTTTTGAAAAAATAAGTCCACCTGAGTTTCTTACTGGTTCTTCTCAGGAACGGTGTAGGGTTTGAACCAGTAGCAGATTTTTTTCTCTCTCTTGATAATGTCAGACGATTCGAAAATTTATTAATAAGCTTAATTGAATAAAGAATAGTTTGACTTTGACTTTGCACATGGACCGTCCGATAGTAAGCGGTAGCCGTAGCCTACGGAAGCCGGTGACGTCAGTAACAGTGGTATTTTACAATAGTTACACTTGCAATTATGGTGAAAAAGGCCACTGTTGTTGTATACTTTTGGAAAAAGGAAGTATTAGGGCCTTCAAATTAGTCAAGCAAGGGGGGGGGGGGCAAGTAATAGGGGGCAGGGCGATGGACGCATACGGTAAGGCTCATGGTAACAGTCGATTGCAAAACAATAGTACATAGTTAAAGGCCTTTAATAATAGGTATTTATTATACAAGTTGTTGTTTAACTGTCGTGCCAATATTGAGACCTGAGCTAGCGAAAGATTCCAAAATTGCGAAGGTCTCAAGGCACGAGAGTTAAACAAACTTTGCCGACAACTGTATTACAATGTTTTTCCCCTCACTATCGCGAGGAAATATGATTACAAATCTCATCCAAATGTAAATTCCAATTTAAAAAAAACATTTAAAACTCAATATCAAAACGTATCGTAGAGGGGAACTTACTCCTGGTACTTAAATATAGCCAATAGCTTACAAAGTCACCAATGAGAATTGACCAATTTAACATGTGAGCTTCGATTGCACATGTTTACTACGGTCATACAGATCCACTTATACTAGGCAGTAGTGGGCCACCATAGGAATCAGAGCAAGGACAAATTACTTTGCCTCACATGTGGATAAGATGCGTTTTTACCCGTTCGTATTAAAGGATAAAAAAGCGCTTTACGAGCTAGTGAGGGGAAAACAAAATTTAACGTTATCATTTTTGTGTAACGAAGTTAAACTTTTTGTGTATTTATGTTTTTATTTTTGGAATCGACCCATAAGCACACAGTATAATGAAAAGATTATTGTAAATAAAACGATGGTGCTATTTACGCTATTGGTATTTATTTATTGACAAATATTTTGTGACATGACTTACGTGAATTGAGTATGAAAATATCTCACTCCTGCAGACTAGTAGACGATCATCATCCATTTCAGTATAAGATAGCTATAACCTCGTGACGCCCAATGTGCGTTACAAGGCACACTTGGCTTCATTATAATGTGAACTTTCCATACCATACTATTTATTAACCAAGTAGCATTTCCTTTGTTTTACTGGTTTTTATAACAATCGAGATTCGGAACTATTAATTACACAGCTAGGTTCAAAGTATGGTTTAAAGGAAATAGTTTGGTGGGCTTCACAGGGTTAAAATAAAAATAAAATTACAGTAATAATAATGAGTATGGGTCGGAATTATGGGTGCAAAACTTTAACAAAACTTTAAAATTGACATATGGGAACACTTCAGCCAAGAAAAATACGAATATTATTGCAAAATCTGTATCCAATTTTATTCCCTACCTCAGAATCTTAAACTTAGGTTTGCAGACAAGTATATTTTATGGATGTGCTATGTCAAGTCCGCTTGACTTGTTTTGTTAAAGTTTTTCATCCATAGTTCCGACCCCTAATTATGAGGTTAATTTCATAACTAGAAATTATATTGCCGCGATAGTTAATACCTATTTTAACGCATTATATCGCGTATATACACGTGCACGTACATCTGGCTTGCGCGTTGTAGTGTCATAATACTCATATTAGAAGGCGCACCGCTTGCGTGGCGTGCACGTGTTCGTAACCTGCAAGTGCAGGTTACGAGATTACGAGTGATTTTATAGACACAGCCGTTGTGTCACCGACGTCGAACGTGTTAATTTGACCCTTTCACAGCCGATGAGAAAGAAAATCATTTAAATTTGAACACTAACACGTTATCTATAGAGTTGAAGATAACTGTGACAATAACGAGTTGGTTCGTGATCGGCTGTCAAACGGTTAAGTATAAAATTATCACATAATACAAAATAGTAAAATAAAAAACAAAGACTTCTTAAATATATCCAAAAATGGTGTGTTTCATATTGTCGGTTGACAAGCAAAACTCACTAAGTAACAAATACCCACTTGAAATAAAGCTCCTATCTCAGACCTGGTTTAATACTGACATAAGAGGTTGCTCAGAGTAGTGACAGTTTTTATAGTGATATTTTGCTAGTCAGCCGACGATATCATAAAGGAATTATATCTAAAACCCCGTATAAATAAGGAGATCTGGTTGCTAATATAAATACATTGTTTCTGTTACTACGTGTACTAATATGGCATAAAAAAAGAGAAAAATAACACTTCGTCAGCTGACAAGCGAAACTCACTAAGTAACAAATACCTACTTGAAATAAAGCTCGTATCTCAGTTTCGATTCAATACTTATACAGGGTGTCCCAAAGTTATGGGACATGAAGGGGAAGTATCTTAAAAATCGTAGATAGGACATTTGGCTGGAAGAAGACTTTATTTTATTTTGAAAATTAAATAATACTGCATTAAAAAAAATTGTATTTCTAGGCATCGAACCTACTTTAATAGGAAAAATTTTTTTTTCGTAATTTTATGATGTCATTCGAAAGAATGGATAAAAAATAACAATTTTTCTTAAGAAACACAGTATCTAAAAGTAAAAGAATAAACAAAAAAGTTTGGTTCAAAATTGGAAAAAAAATTGTAGTTGGTTCGATTTCCAGGTGAAGCATGTAATTTTTTGAAAAACTTTGAATGCAGAATTACTAAATTTTAAAAATAACATAAAGTCTTCTTTCAGCAAAATACACTATCTACGATATTTAAGGTACTTCCCCTTCATGTCCCATAACTTTGGGACGCCCTGTATACGACGTTGCTAAGAGTAGTGCCAGTTTTTATAGTGAGTTTTGGTTGTCAGCCGACGATTTTATAGTTACAATCAGATACAATGAGAAATTCTTTCTTCAAGTCGTGATTTTTCTAATTGGATCTTTTATGCCAGTACAAGCTTTCTAAATTTGAAAGAAATGGTATCAATGGCAAAGGAATTGTCGATAAACACTAATATTCAGTTATTTAAACTCAATGGAAGTTCTCTTAAAATGAATTCGCGTTGCGAATCAGGCAAACTGTCCTAGTACATATTGTTCTAACATGGAGATCATTGCATAGATGTTATTAACGTACTTTGAAATGAATTAGCTTGTGCGCCCTATAATTACCTAAAAAGGCAAACGTTCTAGAACAGTATTCGCACGAGTACGGTTTTTCACCCGTGTGCACTCTTTTGTGGTTTTTCAGAGTGCTTACCTGCCTGAACCGCTTGTTGCATATTTTGCAGACATGAGGTTTCTCCCCCGTGTGAATGTATTCATGTGTCTTTAAATTACTTGACAATATAAACTGTTTACTACAAACTTTGCAAGAGAATATGGGCTCGCCGGTGTGAGTTCGCTCGTGGATTTTCAAGTCACTCATTGTCTTAAACTTTTCGTTACAGTCAGGACAAGCAAATGTTTTTTCGCTGATATGACTTATTTTGTGTCTTTTCAGATGGCTCGCTGTTGCAAACGATTTATTGCACACGTCACACGATATTTCACCGGCATGTATACGCTGGTGCGTCTTTAAATTGTCGAAGAGCTTGAATTCTTTCTTGCAGATTTCGCAGGAGAAAGAGTTCTGGCTACTGTGACTTCGAACATGGGTTTTTAGAATTCCAAAATCATCGAAGACTTGTTTGCATATTTCACAAGTGTATTTAAGTGGCCTGTGAGATATGGGACTTCGTACAGTTGATATATTTGTATTTTGAGCGGTTCCGGGCAGGCATCTAGCGATATGTCGCAGGAGACTGCGCCGCTGTGTGTAGAGCCTCCCGCAGTTGTCGCACGCGAGGTCGTTTGCCTCGACAGTGTGTAGACCCTCAGCGTTGACATTATTGATGCGAAACGGGGAAAGGTGAGATTTCTCTGAAATAAAGTGTAATGTAAGTAGGTTTTTCAGCATCAAATGAGGTTTTTCACTTTTAGGAACCCCCAATAAGCGTGAAATGAAAAAATCTTAATTTAGTGTTTTATTGGCTAATGTAAAGTTTTCCAAAGGTATGAATATTATATTTTCCATCACACTTGCTGTCTTAGCGCGCCATTGCTTGCATGCGTAGCGGGAGTAATAGAAAAGTGAAATTCCCTAGGGAGTAATAGATATGTCTATACGTCATAGAATAATATTTTGTCTTAAAACTTATTTTTTTGTCCGCAAGTGTGATGAAAAACATTGTATGCATCACGGTCGGTAAGCGGAATACTAACTCGAGTCATTAAAATTCTAACACTCTTGTTAGTAATTCCGTACTTACCTCCCTTGATGCACAATGCGCTATTGTAAGTGGCCCTAAAACTGAAAAAGCTTGTATTCGGCCGAGGGCCCTAAGAGGTACTTTCGGGTCCAATTGATTGTGTAATGTTAGCATTTCATTTCACATTTGAGGAAATAAAATAATAAATATTTAGCGACAATCATCAAATAATCAACCTAGTTTCACGGCAACCACAATTAAGGCTCGACTATAGTGGGTACTAAAATACAAGTCTATTTCAGCCAAAAAATATTCTGGTTTTTTTCGGGGACTTTTGAAAAAGGCATAAGGCCAGGCCCCAATTTCACCATGTTGACAAGTGCTACAATTGTAAATTTACTGTTTCTCCAATTGGGGGCGTTTATAGGCTACATATACAGCTTACCATCAGAAGGGCCGTACGTTTGTTTGCCAGCAACATATAATGTAGTTCAGGAACTTAAATAAGTCAACAGCAAATAACTACTTTTTTGCAGAGCAAAATTAAAATTATCACAAAAAACACGACAATTGTAGCGGAATTCCGACATAAGCCGAACCACATGTCAAGACTTAATTAAAATTGTACTAAACCTTGCGACAATTGTCACGGGTTTCGGAAAATAAAAAGTAGTTTATAACGTTGTTAATCAAAAAATATGTTGGTGGCAAACAAGTACACCGACCGTCCGATAGTAATCGGTAGCCGTAGCCTATGGAAGCCTGTGACGTCAGTAACAGTGATATTTTACAATTGTCACACTTGTAATTAAGGTGAAATAGGCCACTTTGCCGTGTGGTGACGGCAGTAAGAATACATTTGTCACCACCCCAACTGTCGTAAGAGTCGACTAAGGGATTAAAGTGTCATTGATCATTCTACAAGATTGATGATGGGCAGCAGCGTCATCATAGTGGACACATTACTGCGATTGCCAATCCGTTTGCCCAGCGTGGCGATTATGGGCATTTACCTCCTATTGCGTCTATACGCATAGTTAATAGGAGAGGCGTACGTCCAGCAGTGGACTAACATAGGCTGATTATGAGGCCACTGATGGCAGACAGTGTCGGTGAGTACTCACTCGGAGGGTCCCCGGAGACGAGCACGCACTCGGGCTCCAGCGCCACCTCGTAGCGGAACCCGTCCTCCCTGCTGACCGAGGGGCTCGAGTCTGCTGAGACACAATAGAGTCTACACTTGAGGTGTGGGTTGACGTAGTAAATGATACAACTAAGTCTGAAGTATAACTGAATATATTTATTTGTGAAACATAATACATATACTAAAGTCATATGTATTGAGTAAAGAAGGGATAACCGTATAAGGCTGCAGGTCAAGGCAAGGTGCGTGGGTGTTCTAGGAAGTAGCTGGAATTACAGTAATCTGAGCCCAACGTTTTATGGCTTTAATTTAGGTTAATTAATAAAGGTTCCTTATTAGGAATTGAATCAAGTTTCAATTAGGTTGCGGTTATACAGGATTGAATAGGTTGGGGCTATACAGGATTGAATAGGTTGGGGCTACACTACACACTGAACGAGCGAGCGGCATTGCCGCGCGAGGCAACTCGGGCAGGCTCGAGTGACGAAGTGCCTCACCCGAGGTATAAGAGAGTACCCAAGGTGTAAATTCATAAAACGGCAATTAAACGTCGTTCATCGCGTGCTGCATGCGGCGACCTCAAAAGTATAAAGATCACTTAAGTCGGTCGCATTCGGCGATTGACAGCTGCCACCGCTTAGGCACTATTAGGGTGAGACCAGTGCCTTAGTAAGTGACTGAAGTAATGTATATAAATACGACGTCTGTCCGCCTTATTAAGTCACCGACCAGGGCGAACGCAGGTTATTCGAAGAAATAAGACTGTACAGGGTGGAGCGTGGTTGTATGGGATTTTTTTTCTCGATATTCAATTTGGAATCGGTTCAAAAAGTTGCATAATGTCATTAATTATCTAATCGAATTCACGGTAGTTTTCACAATCGTGTTACTAGTTGGAAACATTGATTTTTGTACAATATATTCGATCCAGGGCTTTTTCGACATAAATTAAAGGGTATTGGGTATTTTTGTATGGACTAGTGGCGTCATTTTTTTTTCAGCGGCCATCGTTTATGTTACTACTATTTTGTAGTGCTACCTTACACTAGCTTATTTACAAAATAAGTTTTGCCGTAAGTAATATCGGAGCCAAGATATGGCCCTTCAAACAATGTTATTACACCAGTGAATATACCTAACTAAGACAGGTTTAGGAGACAGCTTAGATGACTACAGGCTTATTTAACTCGATAATACTACTAACAAAGATACAAGGATATTGCCCTTAAAGTATAATAGTTAATTTAACCGATTTAAAAAAAGAAGATCTTAGGCATATGAAAATGCAACTGTATTTTCTTATGCGATTTCTATGCTGTCTGTTTAGTGAACATTAAAAATGTTGCAAAATGGTTTCAATAGATGGTTCACCCTCTGACTACACCATAAGGTCACATGCAAAATGTTTTGACATATTTCCGAGTAGGAAATGTACCTAATTAGATTAGTTTTTAGATTTGAATTGTTACTAATGCTTTCTTATGTAGACAGCACAACATATGTGACATTATTTGGGATAAGGGGCCTTATTGTCGATGGCTCTTACGTACGGTGACATTTGTATACAAACATGGCTCATAACGCCGTAAGCGCCAATGACAAAAACGTCCCTTTTCCCAGATAACGACATTTGTAATTTTTAGTATTACGTTAATGAATTACTTTTTTACACATTTTCTGGCTCGTCGTAAACTTCATTCTCAATATTATCTTGGCGAATCACTCTCTCAAAAAACTGTGCCGGGGGATCAAGATGTTCTTGATACCTACCCCTTCCCAAGAACCATACAATTGACATTACATGTGAGCAATAGCCTAAGGTCCTCTTCCCAACAACACATGAACAATAATGTCCTAATGTTGCCTCTGGGCTGCCATCTCTGTAATCCACCATCTACAGCAACATGAAAAAACCCGTCTTCTGTTGGAGTGCCGCAATTGTATTCTGCCTCTTAAAAGCCACGGATCGATGCAATCGGGATTTTGGTTATTACAGCACGCTAGTGAGTACCTGGCTTAAGTTACATTTCCCCTTTTCATGACATTTGTCGCAATGTCAGCGCGGTGAAAATGAAGGCCAGATCGTTCAGTGACAGGTCCAAGCGGTATTTGATTTGGTCGGATAATTAATTAATGTTATTAGGTACCTACCCGAAAACAAACGATTCGCTTGTCTACATTTATTTATATACCGGAAAAAACACGCACAAAGTGTAAAAATATGAATACTTTTATTTGTTGTTTAAAATGCGACATAAAACCTTTGACATAATTACGTTCAATAGAACGTTCATCGGCATCCGTCATAAAATCGCCGTGTTAAAGAAAAAAGGAACTATCTCTAAATAATCATTGACCGAAAAAGAACCTTACGTCCAAGGTTACCTTATGAGTGAAGGTTAGGTTTTACGTGGCATACACAATAGTAGTTTTAACTCATTCCGATACATTTCAAAAATAAATGTGAGTCTTTACTATAAAACTTTAAAGTATGATATTTCGGCTCCGATATAATTTAGCTATATGCACTTCATAATAAAATAAGTTTATTTTAAATTGCTCTTTTCAAATTTACCACTTTCATGAGTGGCCGCCAAAATTTAAAAACGACGCCAACTTTACCCAAACCCCTTTACGTGTTTTTACCGTGTCATAAAAAACATGTTATGAACAAAAATGATCACAGAAATTGATTATATCTATTGCAAAAAGGTATTATTTAATTAATACATTTGGTTTTGAAGAGAAAATATAAAAAAATAAAAATTTTAAATATATACCAACATACCGTAATAAATCGATATGTAGAGGACTAAAAGTATGTGCCTAGATTTTTTTTATTTTTTTTTTCAGTGTTGAATAAAAAATAAGACATCGTTTGAGCGGGGTTCCAATTTTATATTCGAGAATTTTGGAATTAGCTCCACCCTACTGTATAAATAACTGACTAAATAAGATGTAATAAGTTTTAGGTTTTCGATGAGTTTAGGTTCACTTTAGGTATTCTTGAGGTATTCGTTGAAGGTGGTAGTGAAAGAAGTAATTGCTTCCTGATTCTGGTTCGAATGATTTTATTTACAAAATTACTTATTAATATTACACAATTTGATGTACCAACTTGTGGCGATACGCGTAATTGACATCGCGAGATTGGAACGCGAATGACAGGCGCGCGCGCTATCGCGCGTACCTATAAATACAAAATCCGCGATCGCGGTCGGCCATTTCGCCGCCGATCGCCGAGATAACAACATGTCGCCGCGCCCGCTGCTCCGCGTGTGTTTCATCGTGCTCGTCGTGAACTTGTCTCCGTCCGCTGCGCTGTGTGCTGCACGTCGAAGTTCCTGCTACTTCATTGTCCTTTTCAGGACAGCCGAACTGCACTTTTCAGTGCAACGCAAACTGCTCTTCTTAGAGCAACTTCTTGTTTCTGTGACCAATCAATCAATCCTTGTTTCTTGCTGGACGATCTGATCAATCGGTAATCTGGTTGTTGGTAATTAAGGTATTGTGGTATTTGTGGTGAGGTAATGGTTTCCTGCTGGTAACACGGTGAGTAGTAGGTAAGTACCTACAAAGTCATTCGAATAAATCCTACCGGCCCGGCCGCATGTCTCGGGCGTGACCGCGTTGCCTCGCGCGGCAATTTTGCTCGCTATGCGGCTCATTCAGTGTGGACAGAGGCTTCGGTTTGTAAAGTGCTAATCATCAATTAACCCTTTGCAAGCCGATCATGAACCTAACACGTTATTTTCGTAGTTGTGATCTTAAACTCTATTGATAACGTATTAGAGAGTACTACAGTACTGGCATTGTACATACTTACTCTGAGACCTTTATTTGAAGACACATAAAAATTTCGAGTATACAGGATAAAGTTTATTTTACCTCATCAACTGTGCGTTTACTAATTGATCTATCATATACTTCTGCTTATTATAATCGCCTGTCAATTTGTTTTAAGATGTACAATAAATAAACTTTATCCTATTAAATTTTGAAACTTACAGAAACAAGTTTTTAAACACAATTTACTTAACAGTTAAAAAATAAAGGGGCTGATGACGTGCAGGGCTAACGCCTGCCACGTCATGGCTATTGCTCTTAGAATGCCATAAATCGTAAGTATTATATCTAACCTTACAGGGAGACCGTTACTCCCACGGTTCACTGGCTCTCCAGCTAATAGACATATACATGTACATTGCTGAATGTATATAGTGCATGCTCAGATATTTTTAATCAGGGCAACTGTTCCGATATTTCTGATGGTGGCTGTAATTACAAAGAGACTAACCGTTAGCAGTCTCCACGGGCACCACCATGCCCCAAGGTTCCACCGACACCTCATACTTAAACTCGTCTTCAGGCGCCGGGGAGCTGATGTCTCCTGTAGTTCAGACGGACAGCATTTATTAAAATTGTAATAAAATTACCCCCTTATTCATAAACATCTGCTAACTTTATTAACAAGCCGCTAATGGGCATTTTCACTTCTGGGGACACCCAATTAGCTTAACTCTCACAAAAAAGTTAACTTCGATGTCAGCTTTGTAACGACAATTAAGCTTTAAATATTAACAAAAACAATTTTTTATCATTTAATCCAGAAATAATACGCATATATGCAATATAAAAGCACGAATAAAGTGGATTTACGTAAATATTTCATGCTTAATTGTCGTTACAAAGCTGACATCGAAGTTAACTTTTTTGTGAGAGTTAAGCTAATTGGGTGTCCCTAGAAGTGAAAATGCCCTAATAATTGTTTGTTCCTTTTGCTCTTATGAACACATTTTTAAGATCGAAAGGGACAAACAATAATCAGCGGCTTGTTAAGTTAGCAGACGTTTAATGAATAAGGGGGTTAGGCATTATACACCGTGTTTTTAATGATTTCCGTTAAATTAAAAGGAAGCTTATTAAGACGTTTCGGGCATGACGTTACACCCGTGGTCGCAGGCAGACTGGCGAGAGAATGTATCAACACCTTCGAGCTGCGCGGGTTTTTCGAACTACCCGCACTTAATCTTGATTATTCACTTCTACCTACGCTAGGGTTGTCACTAGGCCTACACACAACACTCACAACATCCAATGGCTTAAAAATGGATGTTTCACCACGCTTACATTTGTAAATTACGGGATTCCACGCAGACGAGATTCCTTGCCCCTCATTTTGATTAAAATTCCGATGTTTCTTAATTTCAATAGCTTCACGTACTTTTCGGCTATGATGTATACGCTCGGTTGAGAGGACTTTCGGGTTATGGAGCTCAATCCAGTGGTTAGGTCCGGACTCCAACAAATGCTCGGCCACAGCAGACTTATTAGTTTGACGCTTTTTAACAGCCGTGATATGTTCCTTGACCCTTTCCGCTATGGTGCGTTTGGTTTCCCCAATATAGGAACTACCACAGCTACAATCGATCTTATAAACGCCCGGTGTGTGATAAGGTAAAACATCCTTAGGCGACCTTAGATGACCTTTGATAACGGCATGTAAACGGTTGGTATGGAATACTTATTCAAAAGCGTACCTATTTTGTCCGTTATACCCCTGACATAAGGCAACAATGCTGGTCGCCTTGCAACATCTGGATGTTTCTTCCTCGGTGTTCGTCTGGGTTGCCGTCTGTTCATTATGTAGCCATTTCTCTTAAGAACCTCCTGAACGTGCGATAACTCAATTTCTAGAAATTCAGGGTCACAAAGGTCATGTGCTCTGTTCTTTAGAGAATTAACCACAGACTGAAGCTGGCGGGGGTGGTGGTGAGACAGAGCGTTCAAATATCTGTCTGTGTGTGTGGGCTTCCTATAGACAGTGTGCGCCAAAGAACCATCATCTCGACCTATCACCTTAACGCCCAGAAAAGGCAAACTGCGCTCCGATGCCCGAAACGTCAGGATATAATTAAACGTAAGTTTACGCGATTAAGACCCGTTTGTCTGTAAAATATGAGTGATAATCGTGAAAGTTGAAATCAATATAAGTTTATTAAGGTCAAAAAATAATCAATTTCTCTAAGAAACTTAGTGTCTTAACTCGTACTGTTATTGGGTTATTTAAAAAATAAGTTTAATGACTGAACAAGTGTATTGCAATGCAACCTTTATTACATCCTAATGCTACTTTTTTTGAACATGTGCTGTCAGTCACCTCAAATTAACTTTTGTGTTATTCTTAAGGTTCTCGCACACTTACCATTTCATTTATTATGTATGAAAACGAAAAAAAATTTTTTTTCGAGTTCGACTATAAGCTATATACCAGGTAGCTACAATTAACGTACCAAGCAGCCTGTTAAATTTAACGGAATTTTAAAAAAACACGGTGTTTGCTTCAGCTACAGTACCGGCCAATAATATATCACATACAGGTTTTTTTTAGTAGATTTATTTTTATTTTTGTAAGTGTTTTTCACACTTTCCACCTCACGACTATAGATAGTCTAGGCATAGGCCTTTACACTAGCGATGAAAAAACTGGTCATCATGTAGTGATTTTTTCATAAAGAGATTTTGCGTAAGGCATGGATTTCTTAGTAAAATTCTTTTTTTTACTACAGCTATTTTAGCAATATGCCGTGTCTCCAATTGCAATTCACAATACTTAATTGCAGTATTCATCATTAAACTGTGCAAAAGTACCAAAATAATATGCTATCTACATGCGAACATGTGCCGCTTACTCTATACACGCTCATACAAAAAGTCACGAATGTGATATATTATTGGCCGGTACTGTATATTGGACAGGCCAAAATGCTGCAAATATCTGAGATTCTATTGTCAAGTCAAAGTCTAAGTCAAACTATTCTGTATTCAAGTAAGTTAAAATAAGCATTTTTGAATCATCTGACACTATCAAGAGAGAAAAAAATCTACTACTGGTTCTAACCTTACACCGTTCCTGAGAAGAACCAGTAAGAAACTCAGGTGGACTTATTTTTTCAAAACAATATAATAATACTTCTTATTGAAATAACAGGCATTAAAGAATTTATTACATAAAAAAAATTGATTTTTATAGACATTTTTATAAAAAAGGGAAATAAATTAAGGATCATAATAATAAACAAAATAATTATTATTGTACAAGTTCACAATATTATTGAGCATCTATATCTATACTACTAGAGATGTAAAGGCCTCTAGTTGTCAGAATAAAGAGAAATTAAGATTTAGAAATGTAACAATAAAATAGAAAATTAACAATTTAGTGACAATCACAAAGCAACTATTCTTATTATATAAAAGACAAGGCATTAGAGTGCAAGTACAGATATTTTTGAGCACCACTCTGATATATCTGATGGCAACTATAGTTTCTGTTGTCCATTCTAGTTTCTCGCCATTGTGCAGAGTAAAAAATGTCTTAAATAAACACAAAAAGTAGGTCGAAAAATAAGTTGATTATTGTCAAACTGTTGACTACCAATTTCATGTACTGGTAGACTCCAGATGTAAAAGTAATTAATTTTTAAAGATAGTAAGGATTAATTAAATAAAACTATGAAAAACGGATAAAAGGGCGACCACCCCGCCCCCAGACTGCAGACCAAGAACCCTGTAAATTGTTCAAAACGTCGGGATAAAGTTAAATTTCATTAATATACGCGAGTTTATCCGTTTTTCACGGTTTTATTTAATGAGCAATCCTCGCGGTAACCAAAGAGAATATTATGGATAGTAATGATAGTATTCAATTGCTAAATAGATGATGAAATGTTCAACACTCACCATGGTCTACAACACACTCCGGCTTTTCCATTGACTCCGTGTCTTGCTTTACCCACGCTGTTCTGTTGATTAATAATATTATGTGGATAACGAATATCTGGATAAGAGAAGCTAAAAAATAAGGTCACTAAGACTCTGGTCAACGAGCGACAAGCTTATTAATTGGGCAATATTGGCCGGTAGAGTATTTTTGTAAACTCCAAGTCAAAGAAAAAATAATCGATTCGGCTGTGATAAATTATTGCAACTACGTTCGTAGGTTTATAGAAGATGATATTTTAGACAATTTTATATGTTTGTTAACTGAATTGGGAATTCCACTTAAAGAAAGTTTTTTGTAATCTTGAAAACCGTAACGAAAATAATATCAATGAACAATAAAAATTTCGCCCAAGCGAGAGATCGAAGTATGTTAATGACATTGACACTGACAGTCACAAAGCCTTTTTTTTTCTTCTTTATTATCCTATTGGCTAGGCGAAAGCACTAAGCCATACTGCCTACTGTTATGTCATGTCGAGATTATAAATTAAAAAAAAAGAAGAGTATTGATAATGCGCAACCAAGCGATGCTCAACCTATAATCAGCGACTTTTTGTCTCTGATTGCTGACAAATAACTGCTTTAGAATCTACGGATTTTTGTTCTGAGCATAATTTAATCAAATTAACCACGAACCAACTATCTCCTTCCAATATCTTGTCTACTTATCGTCTGGGAAAACGCTCACCGTCTAATACTGGCTTAAAAAAGAATGTAAAAACAATCGATAGTAGTATTTCCACTATGGCAATGATCAGCTGTCAATCTAATGTAAGCTAAGCTTTTGGGTTGTGGTGCTGTAAAACAAAAATGTAAGCCGTATCTATTAATTATATAAATTAAATCGTACTTTTGAAGAGAGATACAGTCTCACCGTAATCTATATAATACTTTCCATTGCCTTTCTGTAAGTTATTACGTAAATATCATAGTAACATTCTTTAGTTCTTTGCGTAGATAGTATTAGCCAATTGTACAGCAGAAAATAGTGAAGTGCCGCCGCCGCTGCAACGTACGTCGGGATTGGCACCATGTCGGTAGCAGAAGTCAGCATCAAGCGGGAGCCTCAAGATGTGGAGGATCACGGTGAGTGTAGATAAGAGAAAATATCGTTACGTTGAGCACACATCTTAGTCCAAATCCATGTGAGTGTAGTGTAAGTGACTGGGTCAAACTCAAAATCATGTTATGAGTCTTTCCGGTGGACATTTTAAAAGTTACGGGCTATGAGAGTTAATTTTCTTATTAAATCCTTATTGTCATTTAAAGGCACTCCTTTCCTATTGAATTGTATGATTAAAATCACGACTACACTCCTACCAGTTGCTTACTATTGGCAACAGGAAAGAGGGGCTCTACAGTTCAGCTGTACACGCACCTTTTCTTTCCTGTGGTCGATAATTAACAGCCTGTGGACAGGTAGTAATGATTTAAATCGTACAATGCAATGAAAAAGGAGTATGTCCTAATGAAGATAAGTAAATTGAGCTTTATAGGCCTTAACTTTTAGATTGTCCACTGGGAAGGCTCCGAACATGGGTTTGCATCAACAATTCCATTGACTGTTTATTTAATTATTAACCGCTAGCAACCTGTCCCAGCTTCGCATGACTACACTTAACCAATGGAGCTCTAGGCCACTTTCAAACCATATTACAGTGACAACTAGTAATTGATTTCTAGTGTCACTTTTACAAGGTTCTCGAGTGGCCTATGATTCAAATTGGTTGACAGTATGATACTGACACTAAAACTATCTTCTTGAATCTGTCTATTAAAGAAACTGCATCAAAATCTGTTGCATAGTTTTGAAGATATGAGAATAAGAATAAGAATTTATTTACTTGCCATTAATCACATACTAGGTTCCAAACAAAAGAAAACAGAAAAAAAACTGCAATTTTAAACTATAAATATGGTAAACAGATTAACTTACTAACTAAAAAGTTTTAATTAAATAGATTAAAATTGACAAAAATAGTACTTTTGCAAGTGGGTCCCAGTTTCAGCATGTGTGCCATCGATCTAAGCATACAGTACGGACCTTATTTTGGACAGTGACTTTTTTCTTTCTATGTAGTGAGGGTGATAGTGAAGTGTAACAGTGGCTTAACAATAATTAATTTAAAGTAGTTTCCATCAACATGTTAATACTAAATATAATTACAGTTAAATTAGTACCAGTAATTAATAAACATGCGAATTATTGGTCACTTACATTAAACTCTTAAGTAAAATTGACCCAAATTATAATACTACTAGCGTAACCATTTAATGTAGCATGTATACCGTTAAATCATAGTATAGTTATAGATGTGTATTTTCAGCTGGCCCCTAGCCTTGTGCTAGTCTTGAGCATCTTTGTATTAAGTGACAGTCAAGCAGCACTGAAGGCCCTTACGGCGCCTAAAGTAGACTCTAGACTAGTATTCAATGGTATCCAAGCTCTGAACAAACTTGGAAGGCGAAACAAAGTGCAACTGGTATGGATCCCAGGGCACGAGGGCTTCCTTGGCAATGAAAATGCAGATGAGCTTGCAAGAGGGGGTTCTACAAACAACTTTGTAGGACCAGAACAATTTGTAGGACTCTCACAAGGAACCATTAAAACAGCCATGAAAGAGCGAGTTAGATGGAAGCACCAGGAAGAGTGGAACTAACGGGGCTCAGGCATTCAAAGCTCTTTATGCACGAAGTAGACTCGGGCTGGAGCAAAAAGCTTTGGAAATATAGCAAAAGACAACTCAAACTCATAACGGGGGTGTTTACGGGACACTTTGGGGTCAAAACTCTCTTCACCAAAATGGGTCTTTCTGACAACATAGACTGTAGAATGTGTGGCGAGGAAGAAGAGACAATGAAACACTTGATGTGCGAATGTCATGCCCTCGCCAGACAAAGGATGAAAGACTTCGGAACTAGTTATCTAGAACCGAAGGAGGTCAAAACGTTACCGCTAGGGTCCATCCTCAAACATATTGAGTTGATAGAACAATCCCTGGGGTAGGCGAAACAGGGGGCGATTACAAAAAAGATCCCAATGGGTCGAAGTGTATCCGTAAGGGCCCCGCAAATAAGATAAGATAAGATAAGAGCATCTTTGTGATTTTCATACAAATGATGTAAGTTTCTTGGCATGTTGTGTTTTATTTAAACGGTAAACAATCATTCTTTACTAGGGAAATGTTCTTGCAATAAAAATGCAGAACCAAGGCATTTTTATTGCAAGAACTGGGAATTCCTGGTTTGAGTACTGTATTTGTATAGAAAAGCAGAACAGGAATCCACGCTATTCTTTACAAGATTAAGTCTACAGCAAAAAAAAAACAAAAATCAATGTTTTTTTTTTCCAGTGGAATTACCGGTTTATTGTTTTGTGAGCGTATCAATCTTTTTTCAATATACAAGGTGCCCATAAGGAATGGGAAAAATTTTAATAGCATAAAATGAGGCTAAGAGAAGAAAAAATGATTATGAGTTTTGGTCAAATATTAAAAAAAAAAATGTTATTTTGTGTTTATAATACGTCATATTAAAAAAAAAGTATTTTATCAATAAAACTAACACATAAAAAATAAAAAGAAACTTTTGAGTTTTTTTTTTACATTATATGATTGGTAATTAAAGATTATTTGTCCATTTGATGTCTGTCAATTAAGTGTGTTAAGACTAAGACAGCACAGACAACAAAATTGTTTACTAAAATGCGTTTATCATTGCATAATGGTCAAAAACGATTTAATGAAAAATTACATATTCTCTAAATGGGCAGAATCCAGCAAACTTCGTACAACATTTTTAATTTCAAAATCTGCTGTTAAAATCGTTCCCTTTTCTCATAGCACATTGTGTAGAGCTAAAGTTGCTTTAAAATATTAAAATACAATTTGATACAAGTTGTTGATCCTTTAAGATTATTTTTGAGGGTTCTTTCCAGTTGTGCTGACCCATATAGTTAATCAGAGGTGATAAGTAAAGTAAAGTTTTAGTGACCACTTTTAAATTGATGAACTTAATTGTGGACCTTCCTGGGCGAAGCAAATTTATGAAGAAGGTGACCCACATGCGTATAGTAATTTATCATGAAAACACGCATGTAAGGTCCGACCGAGATCTCGGTTTCGGTCTCGGCATTCTCGGCCAAAAATCGAGCCGAGATATCCCTCTCGGCTCTCGGCCAAAAATGGCCGGGACTCTCGGCCGAGATTCTACCAGGTATCTGGGTGACCCAACTTTTTTCTGTCTGTTATTGCCATGGTTACGGTCATCTGAGTTATACGTACCGTATTTTAGTCTCGGCCGAGACCGAGAGCGAGACTTGGTAAAAGGCATAAGAAACTTATAAATTACATAAGAAAACCCTAGGAAATACCTATAGTAAGTAAAACGTAACATTAAAATGGGTAAAACTTAAACCCCCTTATTCATAAACGTCTCCTAACTTAACAAGCCATTAATTATTGTTGTCCCTTTCGGTCTTATAGACATATTGATAAGATCAAAAGGGACAAATAATACTTAGCGGGTTAGTATGTTAGAAGACGCTTTATGAATATGGATTTTAGATAAATTCTTTTCATATTTAATTAACTAAAAAATATATTATAATTGTAGATATTTT
Source organism: Thaumatotibia leucotreta (assembly GCA_025490895.1). NCBI lineage: Eukaryota > Metazoa > Arthropoda > Insecta > Lepidoptera > Tortricidae > Thaumatotibia > Thaumatotibia leucotreta. The sequence goes on from JALPQI010007424.1 coordinate 52,100, forward strand.
TAATCGATAGCATGCTACGGTCCCCAGCTGGGGGTCGGTTATTTTGTAGTTTGTGGTAATGGTTACAAACCATTTGTTATAGGTGTATTTTTCAAAGAAATTGTTGCGAGCATGCTGATGCAAATCGACCTTTAAGGCCGGGCCACACCGAATGCAAGTGCATATGCGCTTATGTGAATGTCATATTAGATGGCTCGCCACGCGCACGTGCATGGCCCGGCCTTTAGAATACATGTAAACAATTTTGGTGTAATTGATGTTAACATCATAATGTGCAAGAATTTACTTGATTTAATTCAGACACTTTAGTTTTTAAGTCGTTATTTCAATACTAGTACGGTCAAATCGTACATTAAACTCGCAAAACATGTAGTAAAGCTGCATTTTTGGTATGTTATTTAGACACCATAGGGCAGTATAAAACCACATTTTGCAAGCAAAAAAAAAGTTGTGCTAGCTGCGTTATACGTGAAAAACTGTGAAATTTACTGTCTATTTTTAGTTTCTGATTTTTATAAAAAAAGCATTACGTTTTTTGACAATATGTATCAGGTAACGTTTAAAGATGAATGAATTTGTAGCAAGATGAGATAACATGCATTACCTTAGGTCTTATAGTTTCAGAGATTCGAGACTTCAAATAGTACCCTGTTTTGTAAACTAGATAAAATGTTGAGTTTTGCTAACGTTTTTGGTTTAATATCGCCTTACCTAATTATGCTACGAAAAACATGAAATAATTATCTTATAACGCAATTAATGTTCTTTCATTTAAGGGTAAAATCAGGTCAGTAAACTTTGTAATTGAAACTAAAAACGCGAAATTCAAAAAGCAGGAGGTCCGCTATCTAAGTTTTTCATACAAATGGCAAGTCGTGTTGCAAAGCTGCAATTTTTGTATATTATATAGGCTCTATAGGGATGTACGAAAATGCATATTACAAGAAGAAGAAAAAAAGGATTTAGGTATAGGACGTGAAAAACTGAAAAAAAATCGGACTTTTTTTAGTTTTTGACGTTTAACTAAAAAACTATAACTTTTTGATACTAATTGCTATAAAACTATGAAAGAATATTAAATTAGAAAGGATTTGAGCTACCTTGCATTACCCTAAATTATATAGATTTAGAGATACGACATTTCAAAATGTGCCCTTCATTAAGTTAAGAAAATAAATGCATGTTTTGAAGCCTCGTGTACCCCCAACTATAAGACTTACAGTAATTGTTATCGGCTCAATTTGTTCCAAATTTAATGTAGTTATTATCTACATTTCCTTTTTTTTCTTAGCGCGAACGTTTTGCCAATATTTAGTGAATAGCTTTAACGTAACCTAAAATTTGTTTATGTTTTGATAAAAGGGCACTTTATGAAATGTCGTATCTCAAAGTATATATAACTTACGGTGATGCAACGTAGCTCAAATCCTTTCAAATTTAATGTTCTTTCTTAGTTGTTTAGCAATCAGTATCAAAAAGATAATAGATTTTTAGTTAAACGTCAAAAATTAAAAAAAGTGCAATTTTTTTTCCGTTTTTTACGTCCTATGCCCAAATTATTTTTTTGTTTTTCTTTTAATATGCATTTTCGTATATATCTATAAGGCCTTCATAATATACCAAAATTGCAGCTTTGCAACTCGACTTGCGATTTGTATGAAAAACTTTGATAGCGGGCCTCCTGCCTTTGGAATTTCGGGTTTATACTTTCAACTACAAAGTTCACTGACCTAATTTTACCCTTAAATTAAAGAATATTAAGTGCGCTATAAGGTCATTATTGCATGTTTTTCGTAGCATAATTAGGTGAGGCGATATTAAGTCGAAAACGTTAGCAAAACACAAAATTTTATCTAGTTTACAAAAAGGGGTACTTTTTAAAGTCTCGAATCTCTGAAACTATAAGACCTACGATAATGCATATTAGCTCAACTTGTTGGAAATTTATTAGTCTTTAAACGTTTATTACATATGATATCAAAAAACGTAAGGTTTTTTAAATAAAAATCAGAAACTAAAAAATGGCCATAAATTTCGCAGTTTTTCACGTACTACCCAGCTAGCACAACTTTTTTTTGCTTGCAAAATATGGTTTAATACTGTCCTATGGTGTCTAAACAACATACCAAAAATGCAGCGATACTACTTGATTTGCGAGTTTAGGGTAAAATTATGTACGATTTGACCGTACTATACCTGTATGCTTAGCACATGATTGGCGCGACAGTATCTCGCCGCGAGATAGTCTATCCGTCCCTCTTTTGTTAATATAGCTAGTGAAGGACGGGAGATCTATCTCGCATACTGTCGCACCAATCACGTGCTAAGCCTACTGGTGAGGTATCTACGTTGATGATATCTCAAATGAAAAAACGATAATTAACACTAGTGTTGTTATTGTATGATTATCTGTGCTGTTATTAGATGTCAAAAAATACAGAGTCCACTAAAACATACCTGGCGAACTATATGTAGTTGGTGAACTATATTAACAATTAATATACATAGTACTGATACTACTTAAAACACAAATAAAAATATTGAATAAATAATTTGATTTGTTTTGTTCCAACATAAATGAACAAACATTTCTGATTAGCAAAATATATAAGGTTGAAGTACTAGTACCCGATACTGTACCTATACTCATCATGATAGCTTGAGTTGCCATCGATAAGATAAAACCAACTGTTAGGGCATTTAAACGATGATTATGATGGTGATTATGTGCCTTTAATGCTTCATATCCGAACTTTGAAATAATTAGCTTATATTTAAATTATTTGCATAATTTTAAGACAGGCTGACGTTTTTTAGGACTGAGTGTTAATATTTCCAATGTCCCAATATGTGACATTGAAACTTGTACTGAAATGCCAACTATTGGGACTGCCAGCAAAAGCACCTGACGCTTACTCAAACAATGGAGTTGACTAAGAAAATTTGCAATTTTGAGAAATGTTGATATTGTCACCCTATAAAATAAATACTATTTAACTAAACTAACAAACACCTCTTCCAAAACACATAACAACACTTCATGTAGATTTATGTATGAGCAAAATATCGTGTCTCAAATAAATATTCTCTGTTCACATGTTGAGCGCTAGTACAGTCAAGTGCAAAAATAAGTATTGAAAAGAATCCGCTCATAAATATGTTACTTACGACGTTCTTATTACTAGGCTTAGGACTTTTGGATGCTCGCTATGGTTCTAGCATCCATGGAGTCGCCATTGTGTTAAAAAAAATTTCGAAGTCAAAGTCAAAGCCTGGAAATAAAACCTAGTAGATGTCATGATCTATACGTATAATATTATGCAATTATGTAATTTTATTACAAATTTATTACACATGGCGAAGTTCACAGTTGATGCGATATGCATAATATGTACTACATACGTACCTACGATTTACTTTACTATGCATCCTCTTTGATACCTTTGTTTTGTTTGACATACTGTTGACATCTGTTTCAGATAAAAATAAACACTTGAGTAATTAGGTGTCAGTTCAGATGAAAGATCGTTTACGTAATTTGTAATAACATTTTATAATGAATAATTTTACGACTTGCGAAATTAAATCCTGTTATCAGAGCCGTATCAGGATCAGGAATCAAAATATGACGAAGAAAAGTCTAAAAGACTTTATTTTTTCTTTATGTGATCTTTTGTTTTGCTCTTTATGTGATGTTCATTTCAAAGTCGGAAAAAAGTCTTTATGTATTGTTAACCATGTTAAAAGTGTATCCCATCAAAATAACTGTGGCGAATACAGCTTGTTATTAGAATGAATAAAGTCTTACGATGAACTAGCAGTAAGTAAAGATACGTTCTACATTTATTGCTCTGCGTGACACAACCTTAAAACTCAAAAAGTCGACTATAATTATTATTATTTATATCGGCAATTTAGAAGTATCGACTAATATTAGATTGAAGAAGACATTTTTGTTATTGGTATTAAAAGGTTTATTTCTTTATTTTATTTACTAGCAGTAGAATGTTTAATTATAATTACCTACATACCTGCATACAAATTATTGTGTACTTTGACTTTGACTTCGAAAAATTATTTTAACATAATGGCGACTCCGCGGATGCTAGAACCATAGCGAGCATCCAAAAGTCCCAAGCCTACTTATTACACAGAATTAGAGTGCACTGGGACATATTTTTGAACATTTTTGTATACACCTTATTTTGTCTTTGACTGGACTTCCATTTTATCAATTTTTTTTATTTTCTTCTGACAAACTATTTAATTGTTGTTGACAGAATAAGAACAAAAATAAAGATTGACCTAAATAATGCATGTAAACCTTTCTAGTTATCATCTGCCTTAACACCTAGCGTATTTCCGTCGAAATGAAATCATTAATGAAAACCGTTCGGCAGAGTTCGCGGAGGTAGCGGTGAAGTACGAGACCGAAGACACGCACATCAAGATGGAGGGCGAGGACTCCCGCGAGGCCGCGGGGTCTGAGGCCGGCGACGAGGCCGGGGGGCCGGAGTCCGGCGGGTCCGAGGCCGGCGAGGTGGTGCTCAAGTTCGAGGCGGAGGAGGAGGAGTACCTGGACTTTGAGGACCTGGAGGAGCCGGGGACGCCGCCGGAGACTCATGTGCTGCCCGGTGAGTTAGGACTTATGACGAGTACTTAGGCATGAAAATTAGGTATACTCTTGGGTCGTCTCATTCGTTTTTCGTCGCGTTCCTAAAGGGTTTAGCAGCCTTACCGAACAAGAGGTGCCTTTCCCCACGGATGAGGTCAATATTTTAGGTGGTGTACTAGCAGGACCTAAGAATACTCCATGCTTAATATCAGCTCTAGATCTTCTTTTGTT